>FIZU01028743.1:0-16968 GCA_900064475.1 Pseudococcus longispinus
TCTACAAAATGAGTTATATTCATGTTTTGCCTAGCTTCAAAATTGAAGGAGCTACAATGATTCGAAAATTTGTAGGCTTCATAACTCCTTCAATTTTCAAGTTATGCAAAATTTTTTAAGAGTCAATTTTTGTCGATCTTTTTAAGCTCTACAAAATGAGCTAATAATTTTTTGCCCAAACTAAATTTGAAACCATGAGAGACCATTTTGAAAAAATTTTGAAAGAAAAAATTGAATTTTGAGGGAAAATGTTACTTTTTATATTTTCAATGGTTGTAGCTCCTTCAATTTTGAAGTTAGGTAAAAAATTATTAGCTCACTTTGTAGAACTCAAAAAGCTCGACAAAAAATGACTCTTACACAATTTTGCATAACTTGAAAATTGAAGGAGTTATGTAGCCTACAAATTTTCAAATCATTATAGCTCCTTCAATTTTAGAGTTAGGCAAACCATGAATATAACTCATTTTGTAGAACTTTTCAAGTACTACAAGAAAGTTAAAAAAAAATTGCTTATCCCGCAAACATGAATACACTTATGTAGTTCGACTAGCTGCATCTGTTGTTCGAAGGCGGTGCACTGCGACCGGAACACCCTTTACCGTAATACATGGAATTTTCATTTTCGTAATCCACAGATTAATGCAATATAAATGAAGCAAATCATTCTAAATTCTTATTGGTTAAAACCTCAATATAATATTAATTTATTCTACTTGTGAAGATTGCTTTTATCAAGTACCTACATAAATTAAGACACGCGTACCCACACAGGATATTTTATCCAATCTGATACACATCGCGGTTTGAAATTTAAATCTTTGAACTTTGGAAAATATGTACCCACCGCTTAATATTGAGTTGAAATTATGGCCACCTATTCTTACGTAAATTACGTATACCTCCCAAGTGCTGCGGTCACGTTTCATCGCCTTCCATCGAGTGATGCAGTAACCCAAATTACACAATATGGGTATTTTAGAGTAAATGCACAGATTTACTGATTATTTCGCTTGACAAGGAAAAGTTACTTATTAGGTACCAAACGTTAGGTTGGTTATTCTCTTCAACGCATTTATAACTCCTGCAGTATTGCAGATACATACAAAATCCATGTGTACCCAGATGTCGACGTACATTCATTTCATTTAATACGTAGCTGTAAACTGAATCTGTATGTTTACCCCTATCCTATTTACAAACTTGAAGCTTGAAGCACCGATTATTATAAACAATTACAATGAGAAAGGTTATCTTAAAATTAATAAAGCATCAGAGATCTCGCGTTTTTTTGCAGCTGCAATTAAAAGTTTTGGACTGGGCCGTAGAGAGAAAATCCAAATCAAACAGTTATTCAATTTTTCTTTGTGTTTTTTCTTTTTTTTTGTTGTAAAGTTGCAAAATTTTTTTAGAAAAAAAACATTCGATATGTATAAAAGTAATGGATTTCTAAAAAAAAAATAGTTAGACACCTTGTAGACCCCCCTCGGATGCGGTCCCTGATCAGATATAACGTTAAAATGGATTAAATTTAAAAAAATCAAGTTTTCAAAAGTCCAACGAAATGCTGAAAAATCAGATTATCAGATTAAAAAATCTAAAATCATCAATTTGGAATAACCTATTGATGACATTTTACATTTTTTGATTTGATTTTTCAATATTTTGTTAGACTTTTGAAAACTTGTATATTTTTTTTAAAAATAAAAGTTCTTTTCATTTATTTTTGTGTTTTTCGATTGCTTATTTGATGAGAATTATTTTTAAGATGGCGATCATTTGATGGCAATCATCATTGGCGGTAGTTTCCAAGATGACAATTGATGGTACATGACAGTAATTTTTGAAAATTTGAAGATTTTCAAGACGATGAGAATCGTTTTTAAGATGGTGATCGTTTGATGAGAGTCTCTCAGCATAATAATAGGTACCTAGGTACCTACGAGCCTGCTCTACTCATCAAATTTTGGCACCAGGGACAAAAAAATGTACCACCCTTTTTCTCGTAGTTAAGGGAATTTGAAAAAGTTATGTACCAGTGAAAAATGCAAATAAAACGTGGCATTTTTCGTTTCACCGGACCCCTAAAACCTCCGGGTCCGGGGACAACTTTACCATCTGTTACCCCTCTCCTTTCTTGATTAGGGCCTGCCTACGAGTATACGTTATGCTTTTACGATGACCAACTTGGCAAACAACCTAACAAAATTCCATCACGAAATTCTGTGACATTTTTTTAAATTCTAATCTAAGAATGTTTAGGCTTATTTTTTTAAATTCTAATTTGGAAAAAAAATCAAAAATCAATAAAAATTGAAAAATTTCAGGTTTGGAAAAATTTAAAATTGTAGAAAATTTGGAAAGTTCGTATGAAATATGCACTAATAAAACACCTGGGGACTGGGGCGTCTGACGAATGGTTGTCAATATTTCAGATTTGGATACCATCAAGTACCTAGAGTGCCTTTAGGGAAAAACGTTTTAATGTATAAATATTAGATTGCCAATGACATAATTCGAATGAAAATATATCTTTAATCTAATTAAGGGAACAGACAGTACGTACAAATGTTGAAAAGTCAGCAAATTATATTCTGATTATTTAAAATTGACGGGACTAGAAACATATGTGAAACAAAACTAATAAAAGACAGCTTGGGCGATGCAGCTTCCATTATCAATTCAAGGGAAATTGTTATAACTTTTCTACTCATTGTTTCAGGTGTGATTTGACAGATACATGGGTACTGAACCATGTCTACAAAAAAATCACGAGTATGCGGGAGCAATGTACCTAACCAAGAAAAAAATTTATATCACACAAAACATTCTTTTAATAAAACGATGGATCGTGTAGTACAGTACACAAAACCTTCCAAAGCGACTTTTCATGGTATTCCACATGAAAAACAATAACTGGAAGGACCGTACAAAAAACGTACGACATCTGACAAAAACAAAGTTAAAGAAAATGAAATTTACTTTAGGCCTATGATTTCTCAGGTCACTGGAGAAACCACGTTATTTTGTCAAAAAAACAAATTCTTACTGCAAAAAATTGCAATCTCTGCTGAGAAAATTTCTAGAAAAAGGGAGGACCTTGTATGTAGCAACTATTGCAAGCTAATGTTTTTCGTTGGAAGAAATGACGATCAAATAATCAAGTACTGATTGAAACACTTAATTTCACGACGAAGTTCATCAATGCAGTTTGATTTCAAAATTGAATTTTCCTTTGAAATGCTACATTTTTTTTGTAATTTAAGTATTTGTACACAGATAATGAAAAATAAGTATCTTGCAACGTAGCAGGTAAAAATGAATGATTTCTTGTGCGAGTGCATTTCTGCTGAAAAAAAAAACATTCATTTTTGGTTTCTGTGTCGTAATATACTACACTTGTGGCAGATTTTAGCTTCTATCAAATGATTATCTATTCGAACGAAAATACAACCACGTGAAAAATAACGAGGGAAAAATGTAAAAATGGGCATTTGCTCTCATTCGCGCGAATTTTGCGAAACCGTGACATAAGTACAACTATAAAAAATTATTTACCGAATCCGCTCTCGAGGTTTTATTTATCTAACAAGAGAATATAGCGACGAATTGCAAAAAAACATAAAATTCCTAATTTTAAGATTATCACAAGCGTATAATTCAATAATAAAGTTTTTTCGCCATCGCGAAACGTCGAAAGCAACTTTCATAGCTTTCGTACAATTCTTATTACATTTGCTGGAAAAAAGTCGCGCTTTTCGATTCACTAATGCGGAAAAAATGCTCGCAATATAACAACAAACGAAAAGAAAACGAAGAATAACATGGAAATTAGTACGTTTCCGTACATGCGAAGATTTTCTGCACGATTATTATCATCATTTTCTGCAACATTTATAGTGCTACGAAAGGAAAAAAAATTTCGACCATTTGGTTTTGGTAACACTGAGATTCTCATAACCATGCCGGGACATTAACGAGAGAATAAGTCGCCAAATTCTATCGCGTACCCCAAGCGTTAAGCTTTCGTTAGTGTCTAGTTATCGCAGTGGCGCGTACTGTTCTACCGGGGGTAGTTTTCAACCTTATCCAAGAACGACTCGAATTATTACGTGGTGTAAAACCCATACACAAATATTTATCCAACAAAGCGTAAATTTATTCCCATCAGATGTCGGTAAGTGTTTTATGACTTAAGAAACGCTTGTATTTTCGTTTTACATTGAGAAACCTTTTAATTTAACGTGAAACTCTACCTTGAAAATCAAACAGGTGGTTGTTCGTTTTAAATCGCTTTCTGACTCTTTGATGTATGAATTTAATGAAAAAAAAAAGTTGTCAACTTGTTACTTAGGTACTCTGCTGTGTGATTTTGTCGATTAAATTGTTTCCCTTTGGTAGCGAGCGTCCGAGCTGTGTTTTGAAAATAATTACAAAATTACTTCTGTTTTGTTTTGTTTTTGTTTGAATACCTACTTAAGTGTTGGTTGATACAGCTTTTTTAAATTTTAAAAACAAACCGACGATTTTTTCTGATTATTGTTTTAGTGGAAGGGTAATTTTATCATTTTGGATGTTTTTATGAAATGTACGTCGTCGTTGGACTGTTGGTGTTAGTAAAAAAGTATGCAGTGTTTTGAGTGATTTTGAAAGAATAAAAATTAGGTATATTTTCTAATAAAAAATCGTATAGAAAGTATAAAACATTTTATCGAATTTAAAATTGCAATCACTTTATGTAAAATTTAATGTTTCCTACAAATACCTACAGACGATGAAATGTCTGCTCTTTCAAGCCATATGTTCTCACGTGTACATATGATTTTATTAACGTTCAAGTTCAATTTTTCTAATTGATTTTATAGGTAATTTTCTGGTTAAAAATTCAGTTTTTCCAACTTGAAAAGACCTAATCTGATTTTTACTCGTTTTTGAAATTGTATTCAGTCTCAAAAATGGCCCTAATTTAGTCATATTTATTATTACTTATTCTCTTACTCGAACGTTAGATAGTTATTGGTTGTGTATTAAGATCGCTAGCATTTTTAATATGCTGGTATCGTTTGGAAAAGATTTCATCGAAAAAATAAACTAATTTTATCAAGAAAGGAAACCTACAAATTAAGGTATTAAATGAAATTGCCAATTTCATCTTGATCGAAATGTATCAATGTGAGGTTATTATACGGTCTATAACTGAGGTGCCTCCTACAACTCAATAAGGTACTATGGCCACTCATCATCTGTTCAGTTATGTATTTTTCCCTTATTTCCTTAATATTATATTGGAGTAAAATTCATTTTTTTGATTGATAATTTTGCAAAATTTCTTCCAAGTTCCAATTAAACTCATAATTTAGAATATATGTGAGATAAAAAGTCGAAGTTTGAGCCATTGAATAAGGCAGTTTTTTTTTCAAGTACAAAATATACGCATCATTTGGGTAGATTGTCCAAACACATTTTTGAATACATCATTAAAAATGTTAAATGATGGTAATGATTACTTTTTTCTGGAATATTGATGTGGATACGGTTTTTTAGGAGGTGAGACGGGGGGGGGGGTGTCAATCAAAGAAATGGACGGCTGAAAAATCTTACATTTTAATAAAAAGTCATCAGGTTAACCATATTTTGAGCCGTATATCAATTCTTTTGACACCTGATGAGTTGAAATCATTTTTTGTTGGAAAATGAAAGAAATGAGCTCATTTCTTTTAATAGTCTGTGATTCAAATTAAGAAAAAGTCTAAATATAACGAAACTAGCGAGGAGAGGGATCCAACTTAAATTAGCTTCAAAAAATTTGTAACTTTTCAAAATAGGCAAATTAATTTTGAAAATCTTTGAAAATCTACGAGTATAAAGTGTTTATAAATTTTAAGTAAAATGGTCACAACAACGTATAGATACTGTTGCCCAACTGATATCGTCATAAAAAATCGTCGAGAATTTGCAGAAAATAGCAAAAAACCGTCGAAGAAAAAATTGTAAAGAAGGGTAGAAAAATAGAAGAATAAAATGGTAATAAAAAAACGTCGTAAAAAATCGCTGAATTGAAAAATTGTCAAATCAAAACGTAGATAAATAGCTGTAAATCGTCGTAATTGGTGAAAATCAAGTCAAAGATCGAGAAATTTGATCAAAAAGAAAATATAGTTAAAATTGGTAAAAACAGTCAAATCCTAGAAAATCGTCAAAATTAGGGAAAAGAGTCAAATTCATGAAAATTTTGTCATAAATTGGGTAAATTATCAAATTTATGAAAATCTATATAAGTTGGGGGGGTGAAAAAAGTTGAAGATACACAATATAACAACAATACCATTTTCGACGATTTTTCATCTTCATCCCTGTTTTTATGTGGTAGAAGTATTAAAAATTTTTTTTTAAATATTTGTTCAGTTATATTCGAAAAAAATCTATAAATTTGAAGAAAAAAAAGTTGTAATTACGTAAAGTGGTCTTAGCTCACACTGCTTCGCCCTAAAATGGAATTTTTAGCATGTTTTCATCATTTTTCGTACGCTTGAGATTTGAGAATTTTTCCAAGGCTGTCAAAAACTGAAGAAAATATATGGAAAATTGAAGTTCCTAAAAATAAAGGCAAAAATAGAAAATGCCCGAACACGTTTTTTTTAGGATGAAAATGTGTGTGTTAAGATCATTTTAGCACCAAAATTTTTCTACAGATTTGTTTCGAATATATAGATCCATAAAAACAGGGGTAAAGATGAAAAATCGTCAAAAATTGTCTTGTTGGGTAAAAGTACCTACGGTGTGACCATTTTACTTAAAATTTTTACATTTTCACATGGATATGCCTTATGGCTGGGGGTCAATCAGAAAATTTTGTCCATTTTCCGTGTCTATAAATTCCACCACGAAATTCCTTGGTGACGACTTTTAGACATTTTGTCAGACAAACAATTTAGATTTTTGAACTTAGAAAATTGACTTTCAGACATTTTGTTAGACTCTTTTGGGCTTGGAAAATTTCTAAGAACTCAAATTAATTTTTGAGTTTGGAAAATTTCAATTTTATGAACTTGAGAAATTTCAGGAAAGTTCAAATCGTACATTTTGTCAGATTTTTTTGAATTTGGAAAAGTTTTCAGATCTCAACTAACTTTCTGTACTTGGAATTGGAATTCGAAAATTTTCCAAAAATTCCATTGCGAAATTCACTTACGAAAATCCGTTACAATAAATTTGAGATATTTTGACTGATTTTTTCGAAATCGGAAAATTTTTCAAAATTAAAATGACTTTTTGAACTTGAAGAGTTTTAAGAAAATTTCAAATATCACGACTTTATGAACTTGAAAAATTCAATGAACAAAAGCATATCCTATATTTTATAGTTTCATGGGTAGTATAGAAATGCTGAAGCTGTTTGTTAGACTTTTTTTTCCAAGAATGGATGGGAGGTTTGTGGCATCACTCAAACTTGAGTTGGAGAAGAAATGAAAATTAGGAAATTATTCCAATTGACGGATTTTTGGTAGGGAGGGGGTCCCAAGAAAATTTCCATCTCAAACCTCAAAGTATACAGAGGAAAAAATTTAGCTTTCAAGTTTCAATGAGTAATAAATTTTGTCCAAAAATATCCAAAAATGGAATTTCTTGATTTTTATACTGAAAAATGTACATTTCGATGCCTCAAAGTCTCCCAAAATTTTCGTTTCGTTTCACTCGAACACACGTTCATATAATATAAAAATGACAAACTTACGTAAGAACTAGGGACAGAAGAAGCGATGAAATTTCGTTTGTAATAAATTAGTAATCACTATGAACATTTTTCAAACCACTGGAGCTCAACCAAAATGAAAAAAGATGTTGGACTCACCATTGTATTTGTCTCCTCCTGGAGCAATGAAAATAAAAATCACAAATAATTTTGAAAATGCTCATGTTCGAGAATGTTGACACCCTCTCCCCCTCCTCCATCATATAATCTATTACTTTCGTAGGAAAATTTCGAATAAAATATTACCTACGTAGTGGAAACGTTCTTAATTTTAACGAAGAGAATAAATAACGTGAAAAATTATCGAAGTGCCATTCGTTTCCCATAATAGAACGACGGTGAAATACTTCGTTTTCACTTTTCGAATAAATAAAGAGAATTTTTATCACTTCTGTTTCATTTCATTAATTTCGTATTCATTTAAACCTACAATCAATTTTTTGTTACCTAAATAAACTACAATTAGGGAAAGATATTTGGGTTATTTAAAGTTATACCCTTTTTGGATTGATTTGATTAAAGATTTAATGGATTTTGCGCGATTAGTGTAGAAAATACGAAGCGTGCTGTGTTTATTTTGCTACCTTTAAATTAGCAATTACGCATAGACCGACTTTGAATGTTAACTTTTTTTTTTCATTAGTTTTTTTCAAACTAAACCCGTCGGTGTTTTTTTTTGGAAAATTTAATTGAATTTTTAAAATGCTGCCTACGTGTTTAGATTAAGGTACTTTGGTGGAATGTGATGAACTTTACGAAAAAATGAATTGTTAGCCCGCAAATTAACTATAAGTATATTTGATGAGTAGAAAATAGTAAAACATAAACATATTTACGTAAGTCTGGATAGTTTGAAATTAATTTTGCGGTTTTATAACAATTTCACGGAGGTAGTTGCATATTTGATAACTTCAAAAGACTAATTAAACTCGAATAAGTAGCTATTTTTTTAAATGAACAGTGTTTGCTTTCAACATAAAAGAAATCTGGTGTCCATTTTTTTCTGAAGGTGATTTTCGATGGAAATATTGACATAGGTACGTTGAATAATATTTTTTTGGGGTAAAAATATCAAATAGATCTGTCTATCGGAGTTTAAAAATGGACGATTCAATTTTTGTATCAATCCTAACATTGAATCTATAATTCATTAGGTAATCTTATAGACCACTGAATAAACCATAAACTGCATTATTTATTCTATTAGGTCGATTTGACCAATTTTATTTTCTTCGTGCGTTTTTGACTTCAAATGTAATAAGGCCAGCGTTGTTGTGGCGTTTGTTATTCCACACGTTGGAATTTCTTTTTTGCCCAGAAGTTTTGACAAATTTAGGCGGTTAAGATCTATTGCCGTTATTTTCCACCGTTTTTGTCGTCGGTTTTATTGAATTTCCCTTTTGCAAGAAAATGTTTCCCATAGAGTTACCATTAATTGAGTAAATACGAAACCCGTCAACATTTCGTTGGAAATTTATAGTTTTAGGGTATAACGTATAGATACAGCTCGTTAAAATGTAGAATTCATACCTTATTATTACATTCTATTCATAAATCATCAGCTTGAACTTTTACTAGAAAGAGTATCATTTCGAAGGAAATTTTTTTCTGCAAATTATAACACTTGGTTGTACGAATTCTTGCATGTTTTACGTAGGTCTTCGAGGTAGGTACCTTTTTATTCAAGAATCGATATTTTATTTACATGAAAACTGAATTAATTCTGTATAATTTCAACTTACCTATTTATTTTTAAAGCATTTTTTTATTTTTGCAATATGAAATTTTAATTTGACAAATTTTAATATTTGATGGTCATGAGGCTATTAATATTAGTACGAATACTATTACATAAAATATTACAGCTCAATAATCTTCTTCAATGACTTTTGTTTGTATTCTGGAGTCGTGGAAAATGTATTCGAATGAGTAAATATCTTTTATTTAAGGATGAATCTTGATGGAATGATTATTTGAAAAAAAATTTCTGACCACCTTTTTACGAAAATTTTGCAATTCAACGAAATACGAAGTCGGTCGAACCATTAGAACATTTTGTGCAAATATTTTATTAAATCTACTAATTTATGGGAAAAAAAAGTTACAGAAACTCGACGTAATCTTCTTATTTGTACAAGCTTATTTTTGTTATATTATACAAATGAAGTGATGTTTTAGATGAAATACTTCGATATGGGTGGTTTAACTTTCTTTACATTGAAGAAAAAAAAGTTGGCAATTGTTTTGACGAATAATCTCGCTATGTTTATTCTTTTTTACGTAATAATTTAAGTTCAATGTTACGGAAAGCACGTCATCATAAGTTGACCACAAAAAGAAACTCACTTATTATTTTTAGTTTAAATCGCACAGGATGTAGATAGATTACGTTGATTACGTTCGGTGTTAGATTTTAATAGTTACCTAATCAAAGAAAGTATAAAACTTTTAAGTCGTGTGATGTAAATTATAAATAGAATAAGCGATGTCGATTATATTATTCTTCTGTATGAAAGATTAGAATAATTTTCAAGGTAGAAAGCGCAGATTGGCGAAAGAAATTGCACGATGTGCTTTTACGTAGAACATATATTACTGACTTCGAAAGTTACGAGTATTTTTTAGTCCTCCCTCCCCCATTCTTTTAGATATTATAAACGCAAATTTAGAGCTTTCTTTGTGTTTGAATAAAGAAGTGGGTAACTTTTTGGTGATTTTTTTCTTCCTTTTACGAGCAGTTTTCTTCATACATTTGTATAAACACTGTACATTATACGTTTCCTGTATTTTGAACACTCGGTGCATCATATAGGTAGGTGTAGATAACGAAAATGAACACCGTAGTATTTCCAAATCTCTTCTTCTTCATGCGGAAATAACTGTAATTTATTGTGCAGTTGAATTCGTTTATTATTATCATTTTATTCGAATGAGAAATTGTTTATTTTATTTTTTGAAATGAAACCTTTCTAATCACTCGTCCTTTTCAAATTCAAGTCTACGAAATGAATTCCGTGGTGTACACGTTATTGAAATAATTTCAATATTTTTCCTCTTTCCTGTATAATTTTTGTTCATTTTCATTTCAATTGTGTAAAAAAAATTTGAAATAAACAACAATTTCGAAATTTTTTGCTTCATTTCTTCGACAAAAGGGTACCCGCCCTACTGCCCCAGGTTAAGATAGGTGATGTGGCCTTGTCTCCATTTTTCAAAACTAACTATCAGATATTATCAAGGACCCTAAAAAATTTTTTGAGCGAATTTGCAACCTCCCACCCCACCCTTCCCCTCTCCTATGCACAAAAATCTCACTTTTTGATTGAAAATTTCTTTTTTAGGTATACTGTATGAGCAAAAATTTTGAAATTTATATGGTGGGTAGGGGAAGCGGTGACGAATATTTGAAAATTTTTAATCGTTATAATTCTAAAATTAGGACACATGCATCGAATTTTTTTAGTTCAAAAATGAGTCCAACTTATAGTAGTATATATGGTAATTTTTTCAGATTTTTTGTCCAGGTGGGCCGCGGTGAAAAAATGTCATTTTTACCATAGAACTTCATTTATGCCTCCTCTTACGTAGGTGATTCGGTCATGTCTGCATTTTCCGAAAATGAATATATTTGGATATTACTACGTACCTTTGAAAAAGTTTTAATGCGCATTTTCAGCCTTCCACCCCGACACCCCTCACCACCATATACGAAATTTTCAATTTTTGACACCATGAGAGCAAAACTTTTGAAATTTCTATGGTAGGTAGGGAGAGTGGTGACAACTTTTGAGAATTTCTTCGGGATTATTTTGCACTGCATTCTATTCAAAATCCCTATTTGAAAATTTTAAACTTCTGTAATTTTAAAACTAGAGCACATACTTACATTAACCGACATAGAAATTTTCAATCAAAAAGTGATATTTTTGTGTATTAGGGGGGCGCTCTAGAAATTTTTTAGGGGCCTTCGTAATATCTGCTAGTCAGTTTCGAAAAATGGAGACAGGGCCAAATCACCTATCTTGACCGGGGGTACCCTCATTTTCATTTCAATTGTGCAAAAAAATTTTGAAATGAACATCAATTTGGGCTTATGCATAATCAAAGTATTTTTTTGCGTAATTTCTTTGACAAAATTTTGTTGAATATCAACTATTTTTTTTCTGATACAAAAAATAAAAAAAGAAAGCGAAAGTTACAATTTTGTCTTCTTCGTTTTTCCTGCGTGAATATGAAGTACCTATGCACAATACACTCTTGTACACCTACGAAGTATCTGATAGGTAGGGTAGGTAACTAAAAACATGTTCTAATTTGTCTAAAATATTTTTTTATAATGCAAAATTTTATACATTTTCAATTTTTTATCGGTTCAAACTTCGAAAAATTAGATACAAATATACAACAAAATTTTAAAATAATGCTTTTAGGAAAAAAAAAATGAAAAATGCAAGAAATCTAAAAAAATTATTCTTCAATAAAATTTAAAAAAATTGGTTTTTAATAAAATTCAAAAAAACTACTTTTGAAAAAAAATCTGTATTTTGAATCTGCGTGAAATTCAAAATTTGAAAAAAATTAAACAAAATCTCATAAAAAAAGCAAAATATTGAAAAAACATTTTGACAAAATTTTTAAAATGATTTTTTTTTACTTTTGAAGGAAATTTAAAAATTGCATTTGAAAAAAAAATCGAAAAAATCACACAAGCCCCCAAAAAAATACTCTCGAATAAAATTGAAAAATATTGCTTTTGAATAAATTCATTACACAAATTAATGAAAAAATTGGATTTAATTTTGAAAAATATCAAAAAATATTGAATTATCTTTTTTTTTTGAATATGCGGTTATATATTTTTTTTTGCCTGAAATGTGTGAAAATATGCATTTTCAAATTTCACTAGTTTCACCAGGGTGATGTGATTCACCGAGAAAATATTGTAACTTTTGAGTCAACTAGTTCATCAAATAATTGTATGATATACATATATAAAAAAATATGTTTGGTACCCTAGTGATAAATTGGTGTCCATCAACAAAATTTGCGTACAACCAGGTACCACCAACAATCCAACATGTTAGAAAAAACGTAAGCTAAACATGTTGCCTATTTCCAACATTGAAGGTGCAAATGCATTTATAAAAAATTACATCAAAACATTCCTTTAAAGTAAGCATGGAACTGGGTAGTAAATCGAAATAGAATTTTCTATTTTATTATTCTTGCCTTAACTCAAAATTGAAGAAGCTGCAAACATAAATTGAAACCAAAAATTATTCTACAAAAAAATAATTACGAAAATGTAAGAAAACTGAAAAAATGTTGTTTTGATAATTTTTTGCTATATACGTCAAAACTGAAGGCGCTAGGGACCATCTAAAATAATGGGGTCTTTAAAAAATGTTATCATTACAACAGTTCAGTTTGTAAAATTTTATTCATTCGTGCGATTATTTTTTCAGAATTTTTTCAATTCAATCTGCGTTTGAATTCAGTTCAATTTTGAAGTTACGAAAAGAAATCATTATACTCATAGAAACTTGTAAAATTTTGAAGACACCATTCTCTCCCACAATTAAAAATACCTACAAAGTGTTTTGATCCATTTTTTTTTTTTTTTTTTTTTTGAAAATACATTTGCTATTTTAATTTTAAAAATAGACAACATTATCTAACGTTTTTTCACAGTGGTATCACGTTACGAAATTTTGGTAAAATTGATATTTTCGTATAAAATCTCGGAGGTACATTTTTTATTTTTAGTTTCAGAGTTCGTTATGTACTCGTATATAGTCTACGGGTATATAATCACGTAGTTCATGGCGAATTAATTACCTACACTAAACAAACCAATTTTTATTTTCTTGTCGTCGAAAAAAGTTACCTGTATTGTTTTGAAAAAAATTCATAATTAATTGCTCGAACTTTATTTCCAACTTTAAATAGCAATTACACAATTTCAACTATGTGCCTAATGAAAATAATGTAGGTAGAATAGTTTTCGAGGAGAACGAATTCGCTCTTGAAAGAAATGATGTTAAAAGTTTAATCACCACTTAGTACCTAATTCAAGTTTTAAAATAGCGAAGTTTCATTCTAGGTGCATTATTGAATAATACGAATCTAAATTAATAAATTATATAATTCATTCGATCACGTAAAAATATCGTTCTATCCGGGTCAAAATCAAAATTATGGCAAATTTTTTATACTTCAAGAATTTTTTTGGGAAAAAATCATACCATTTTTTCAATTGTGACGTATAATATTGGCAGTAGGTAGCTAGGTAGGTAGGCACTAGGTATATATTACAATTACACTGCACTATTTGCTGAACTGGTTGTAAAGAGTGAAATGACCGTAATAAAAATTAACACGTTTTATCTTTACATAGAGATTACTTTCCAAGGTCGCAATTTTCGTCGTGATAACTTGAAATTTATTGTTAATCAATCGAGAAAATTGGCGAGTTTCTGGTAAATTTACGACGAATACCACAGTGTTGAAAATTTTTGCGAAGTTCGTAGTGCACTAAATTGTGTTGCATTTTTCTGAAAAGCTATTATACGCGTGGATTAATTTTGATTTATATTTTTATTTGTTGCTAGTGAATTTTTTTTTCTGTCGACTCGAAACAGGTTTTGAATTTTTATTCGGGATTCCTCGTGCCAAGATAGGTGATTTTTTTTAAAATGAGTTGCAACGTGGTGTATATATTTGTAACTATTTAGACGTAAAATGCAATTTATTATCGATTGTGTGAAATTTATGTAGTCGTAATATTTTCATTAACTTGTGGTCTATCGTTTATTGTGGTAAATTATATCCAGAAACCTTCGAAAATATTTCAATTGAAAAATGTTTACGTATACGAGATGATTTTTGATTAAAATTGTTGGTTAACAGCCTTTGTGATTCTCTCTACATATCCTATTCGATGTAGTTACTTGAAAAATGAACGTTATGCTGGCTATAAACATGTGAAACTGTATAGATGTGTAATAATTCTGAAGTTGCAACGAAATTTTATCTATACCTACCATATAGGTTTAGGTATTACAAACCGATGCATATTGCATATCGTTTTTATACAATACATCCTTTTATTTTCAATTTAATACACGACAGGTTCACTTTTAACTTGTAAAAAGGGTTTAAAATACATGAAACTGAAAGGAAAATATGAGATTTACGAGTGAATGTGCTGTAATAATTTTTTTTTGCAACATTTAAAGAGTTTTTTTAACATAGGGAAACCTTATCGTGATCAGTTTCCCAGCAAAGCTCTTTTCAAAAAAATATAAAAAGCACGAGAAAAATGCCCATATCTCGAATAAAATTTTTTTCAATAGGATGGAGATATTTTTTCTCTAATTATTTTTTAGATTTATTTCTCGTGATGAACATCGTTATAAAAGTTTCATTAATTGCTTGAATTTAGAAACTAATTTTATTTGAATCCCAATGGCCTCGCGAGCAGAATCGAAATATGTTCATAGCAGTGTATAGTGTTCACTTTTTTTATTAAAATTCCGTCATTTGTATTTTTTACGTGCTCGCCATATTTCAAGGGCAATACAGCTTTGAAAGTTTCATCGCTCTATAACTTATTTCATACGAGAGATAGGGAAAAATCGAATTTTATTTATCTTCTTGAACTATTTCAGATCTACATGATTGATTATATGCAAATTTTGCCTATCTTCTATATTGAAAGCATTATCGAGGGTTCAAGATTTTGAAATTTGGTGAATTCATCAAAATGTGGTTCAGTGTAATGGATCAAAATTGCTGTGAAAAAAAATTATTCATTTTATCGAAGATGTGGAATTACGTATATTTTTTGGACCAGGAGCTGGGTATGCTACTTCCTTAGTATGGGTTGCTGTGCTTGTGTTTTCCCATTGCTCAACTAATACATAAAATTTAATAACAATCACTTGAAGATTTTCGATCAAAAGTGTGAGTAGATACTTACTGAAGATGGAAAAAACAAAATAGAAAACTGAATTAGGTCTTTTACGTGCGAGAAAGGCAATTAAAATTCAAAATGGTTTGTGAGGTTTTGTTACGTGCAGACACACAGTCTAGGATGGGTTGTCTCTGACTATTTTTCAGAAAATTGGAAAGGGGATTCGAAAAAAAATTGTGGGATGGAGTCAAAAGACCGCGGAAATTTTTTTGGGTCTCTGGCTTGTACCTTTCACCCTGCGGATGGGGCTCAAAATTTTCAAATTTTCAAGAAAAATAAATAAATAAATAAATAAATAAATAAATAAATAAATAAATAAATAAAGAATAAAAAATTATTTTAGCAATTTTTTCTACTTTTTCAGATACTACGCATATAATTTTATATGAAATTTGGGTGGGGTTCAATTTTCACCCCAGATGAACTTGAAATCATTTCTCAGACCTCTTTCACATTTTCTAGGGGTTCTGAAAATGCAGTGTAATTCGTAATTTAACGAAATTATACCTAATGCAAATTTTGGCCGTATTTTGAAGTGACGTAAGACCTTTGAAAAAGTGGAAAAAATTGCTAAAATATTTTTTTCACTCTTAAACGGATTATAATATGACTAATTATCATTTTAAAAAAATAAAAAATTCATTTTTTGATTTTTTAAAAATTTGATAATTTTGAACCCCATTTGCAGGGCGAGAGATTCAAGCCTGAGACCCAAACAGTGTGACCAACTTAGCATAATTTATGCCAAATTTAGCATAATTCCAAAGCTCTCGGCATATTGAAAACGCATTTAGCATATAGCATTTTTTAAGAATATTTTCAAATTTTTTAGCATAATTGTTGGAATTTTGGCATAATTTTTCAAAAATCAAAAATTCTAAATAATCATTGACGCTCTATGCAGACAAGTTGAATACTATTCTATTTTCAAAGAATGGCCAAGGCCAAGGTCCACCAACCAGAAAATTGAAAAATCAGATAAAAAATGTTATCAAGTCTGTTGAAAAATCTAAAAGTCGAATTGTAAAACAATTCAAATTTATCTAAATTCAAAAGGCGAAGAATTTCTGAAAGTTACCAAGTTGAAAAAAGTGTTATTTTGGCCAAATGTTACCTAAGTGTATGTATGCATGTAGTAATATGTGTGTGCATGCAAAACAAAAAAAATTGTTTAAAAGTTTTGGCATATTTTTTGGCATTCATTTTTTGTGTTTTTAGCATATTTAGCATAATTTGAACA
>FIZU01028752.1:0-12665 GCA_900064475.1 Pseudococcus longispinus
GAACTTAGAAAATTTCAGAGGTAACACTGACTTTTAGACATTTTGTCAGACAAACGATTATTTTTTTTAATTGTCCATCTTAATTACTCATCTTAATTACCCACCATAATTACCCATCTCAACTGTCCAATTCTTTGACGATGACTTTTAAACATTTTGTCAGACTTATTTGGAATTGGAAAAATTTTAGAGATAATGCTGACTTTTAGACATTATGTCAGACTTTTTTGGACTTAAAAAAAGACAAGACATATCCATGTACCTATGTCCGCTTGAAGAGTGGATCTAATTTTCAGATTTCCACCAACTTTCTGAACTTATTCTCAAAATTGTAATTTTTTGTCAAAATTGTCATTTTTTTTTCAGAATTGTAATTTTTTGTCAAAATTTAAATTTTTGGTCACGATTGTAATTTTTTGTCAAAATTTAAATTTTTGGTCACAATTGTAAATTTTTATCAAAATTGTCATTTCTGATCAAAACTGCCATTTTTGGTCAAAATCATAATTTTCTGTCAAAATTGTCATTTTTGGTCAAACTTCTCATTTTAGGTCAAAATTTACTTTGAAGTGGAAAAATTGAACCAAAAAATTACAATTTTGACAAAAACTGACAGTTTGGACTGAAAAATAACAATGTTGACTAAAAATGATGATTTCGACAAAAAATGACAATTTTTGCAAAAAATAACTATTTGGACCAAAAATTCGCAATTTGGACAAAAAAAAACAATAATTGATGAGAAACGAAGATTTTGACCAAAAAATTCACTTTCTACCTTGAAATGACAATTTCTACTATAAAATCACGATTTTGACAAAAAATTACAATTTGGACAAGAAAATGAAAAATGACAAGAATTGGTGATTTTGACCAAAAATGATGATTTTGACAAAAAAAATGACAATGTTAGCTAAAAACCGAGAATTTTAACCAAAAATGACAGTTTTGACTAAAACTGGTATTTTTTACAAAAAGGAACGATTTTGACCAAAAGTAAGTTTTTATCCTGAAATTTTCAGAATTGCACCTCTGGAAGGGGTCACCATAATGGCCCTTAGAAAACTTAAAATGTCTATTTGACCTTGAAAGAGTGCTCGAAATTTTTTTTTTTTAATTCAAAAAATCATTCTTGATACTGTCTGTTTAAAATTGTAAAAAAAAAAAACACAAAATTTTCGTGAAAATTGTCGAAAAATGTTGAAAAATTAAAGAAATTGGTAAAAAAATGAAATTCACTTTTTTCGAGTGAATAGAAAAATTCTACCCAAAAAATCGTTTAAAATTTGAACAATTTTCCAAGTTCAGAAAGCCTAAAATAACTTGACAAAATAACGTAACTTGAAGTCAGCATGGTCTCTGGAATTTTCTAAATCAAAAAAAGTCTAACAAAATGTGTAAAAGCCATCGTCAGGGAATTTCGTCACTTTTTTCACGGAAATTTTCATGATTTTGTCACCCAAGAGGGGGTGGGGGTTTTAAATTTTGGCGTCGTGAAATTTTGTTACCTGGATGACATTTTGACTTCAAAAATTTCAGATTAAATTTAATTTTCCCCTCAAAAATTGAAAGACACCAAAATTGGTGCAAACTCAAATTTCAGTGCTTTAAAACAAAATTAAAAGTACCTACCCCCCTCCCTCCCTCCCGTCATTGCAATCCAATTCAATTCGGAAAATGTTTCGATCAGGAGAAAATAGACACTCCTCCCTTCTAAAGGAAATGAGGATCCATGTAAAATTTTCGAATAGAAAAAAAAAATAGGTTACGGGTAATTCATTCAACAAAATAAACAAGACTTCGTAATTTATGATTTATTTCATTTTTCGTCAATTTTTGAGATAGTTTAGGAAAAAATTCACTATTTTTTCATTAATTTCACCAACTGTTGGATCTATAATAGATATGCACTTATATTAACCGATTTTTGGAAAAATCTTGAATAAACCTTGTGACAGTTCGCTACCCTCTCTCAATGGACCGATTTTGACCATTTTATTCAAAAATTCTCTGTTAGACGTGTAGATGTCATTTGGCATCGAGGTCCAAAATTTTCTAAATTTGAAACAGAAAAATCAAAATGTTTCGTTTTCAATTTTTTTAAACATTTTTTCAATTTTTTTGAAAAAATTTCAGATTTAGGACAAAAAAAAATTAAAATTTCGTAAAATAATTTTTTTTAAAAAATGAATAAAACCTAATTTTAAACCATGGTACTGAGTACTGAGTACAAAATCAAAAACCGAACAAATTCAACCCTTGTAATTTTTTGCCTAATTTCGAAATTGAAGGTGTTAGAATCGTAAACTGAAACAAAATAATTCTAAAACAAATTTCAATAGAAGTAATGAATAGTACTTTGAAAATTGAACAAATTTTGCTTTGATGACTTTTCGCCTATCATCAAAATTGAAGGGGCTAAGTATATTGAAAAAATTTCAAAAATTCGAAATTCCAATTTTTTTCACTTTCAATATTATTTTTCCCTTCAATTTCAATGGTATGCCAAAATTAATCAAAACAAAATTTGTTCAGTTTTCAAAAAAACCCTTGTGACAGTTTGCCAACCTCTTTCAGTGAGCAGACTTTGATCATCCCCCCTCCCTCAAAATGTATGTTAGTGCTTATAAACTCCATTTTTGTGTTACAAAACAAATAAAATTAATCATAATCATCATCTTTTGACATGTAGATGTGGTATTAAAAACATCGATGGCCAAAAAATATCAAAAAGGCAGAAAAAAAAATTAAAATGCCATTTTTTAAACATTTTTGACATTTTAAAAACGTTTTTGAAAATAAGAAAAACCTTGTGAAAGTTCGTCAGCTTCTCTCAATGGACCGAGGTGTCATCGGACATCGATGTCAAAAAATTTTCCAATTTGGGGTAAGGTCGCGAAGCAGCACGGGTGCAGAGACCCCCCAGTATTGCATTAAAATGACTTTAAATTGTTTGCAAACTAGCAAGATGAAGCAACTTAATCTTTTTAAATCAACTTAGACTATTTGCAATAATTTGAATAATTTTGAAATGATTCTGAGTAATTTTTCTGACTTCCCGAGGCAATTTGCCACTTCGACACCTACATTATCGATATTTATAATTATTTTTGAGCAATTTCATCCATTTTCACGCCATATTGAATCATTCACAGTCCCACAATTTGAAAATTTTCTAAGAAGATTTCGATAACTTTTAGGAAAATTTAAACCATTTTTATGAATAATAAAAACAACATTTCCGCAATATTTTATATCATTTTTCAATTTTTTACGCATATTTGAAGTTTAAAACCACATCATTCATACAATCAACATTTATATCCCATTAAACTACCAAAGAGCGGCCTCTCCAAAAACCATATAACTTCTGCCAGATCTTCATCTAGACGACACTTTCCTCTACAAATATTTCCCTTTCACGAATCCATCATCCCGCCGAGCTAATCAGTCATAAAGGATGCTATACCATAAAACCGCATTAATTTCTTCCCATGCAAGTTCTTTTCCATGCACATCATACCAGACATCTTACACGCCGTTAAATGTATCGGTTCCACGTAAATCATCGCACGTTCGTTAATTTCAATTACTCGGTCGAATATGGCGACCATAAATCACGCAGCCCGCGTTGCCACCGTCATGTTGCTAAGCTACTACACTCAACACAGGCGCTTATGTTTCATTAATTTACCTCAAGGCGCTGGTACGCAATACAAGTATACGCTGTGGCACAACACGACTCGTGTATTGTTACAAGAGTAGGTACTGTACAGTGCCTTAATAGTGGTGTAGTGCCCTAACGTGGGGCAAAGTAAAATACATTTGCAGACTGATTCGTGAAATTGACACCGCTATTGTATTACTCGAGCGTATATCAGGCTGGCTTTTTCGCTCTCAAAATACTTGATGGTTTTTGCGAGTTCTGAAACGTATACCGACGCCTACACCGTCGTCATCGTATCGTTAGAATTTATACACGGTATAGCTCAATAGTATACGTAGTAGGCTAAGAGCATTTCATATAACAATAAGGTTATCAAAATTTTAGACGCTTCGTCTGTTCGAGACGGCAATCAAACCACATCTTGAAACTGAAAGCGATCCCATACCATGGCAAATTGAAACCATCATCAACGCAAGGGAATCAAAATAGACAAAAATATACCTCTTTGGTATTAATTTTTAATCTTTTGCTTTCCCACCTGTAAATTATTTACTCTAACCCTATTCAATTTTTCAATTACCCACGTAATTCGTAAAGAAAAATCACATCTCTTGTTAATTTCATCAAAATGATCAAATTTCTACTTAAATAAAATCTGTACGCCTAAAACAAAACCCATCTCACGTTCCCCAAACCAAACCTATACATTCTATACAACACAATAACTATGTTGAAACAATTGAAATAATTTATAAATCCCTTCTCGCTCCAACGGTGTCACTTTTCAGCCGATATCTATCTATTTCTACATCTTCGAAGCGATATTCCTCGTCTACCGAGACTTTCGACAAAATAGTTTATACGGCGACGTGACTGCGCCTTCGCCTTTGCCATACGAGACGAAAACTACGTCTTCGAATGGGAATTCTTTAAACGATACTAATCGAGAATGTTTCGCAATAACTATATATACGAGCAACGTCTGTATGCCAGCTTGCAACATGTTAAAAGTTTTAAAAGTGACATCGACGAAATAGATAGAATTTCGCGATCAGCCTAAACGCAGCTTTAGAATATAAGTTGTAAGTAACTATATATTACTTTCGTTTCCTTTTTTTCCCTTCAATATAAGGCCATCGGCCACCGATACAATATAACAAAAGTTTATGTATAACTAGTCTCATACTGACGTATTTTTCACATAATAGAATGTATCCTTTATTCAATTTTTCATATTTTTACGAGAAGAAAAAACGTCGAATGTGATGGAACGAGACCACAAAACGTGATATAAATTACAATGAAAATAAATTTTCTCAGATTGATTTCAAGTATCAACATTCATTTTCAATGGAGTTACAAATTCGGTGATCATTAAAATATCTTGAAAAAATTTGGGTCTCAGCATAGATCATAATTGACAGAAAAACATCAAATTACTCGCTATAATTTCGAAGCACAGAATTTTGTCAACTTTTAAAATTTGTAACCCAAAGGTAACACATTCCCAGCAACAAAAAAGTAAAAAAAATTGGAAAGACATACGAAAGTAATGGTCCAAAAAAAAAGAATACAACGTAGATAACATAAGTGAAACCTAATGATAACGTAACCGAAACGTAAAGATAATGTAACCGAAACCAAAACCTAATGATGATGTAATCAAAACTTGACAATAATGTAACCGAAACGTAACGATAACGTAACAAAAACACAACAATAACATAACCGAAACGTAATGATAACGTAACCGAAACGTAACCATAACGTAACTAAAACATTACAATAACGCAACTGAAACGTAACAGAACTGTAACTAAAACACAATAATAACGTAATTGAAACGTAACTGAAACGTAACCGAAACGTAAGTGAAACACAACGATAACGTAACTGAAACGTAACGATAACGTAACAAAAACTCAACAATAACATAACCGAAACGTAACCATAACGTAACTAAAACATTACAATAACGTAACCGAAACGTAACAGAAACATAACGATAACGTAACCGAAACGTAACCAAAAGTTCAAAACACAAGAACATAACCGAAACGTAATGATAACGTAATGGAAACGTAACCATAACTTGACTAAAACGTTACAATAACGTAACCGAAACGTAACAGAACCGTAACTGAAACACAACGATAACGTAACCAAAACGTAACAATAACATAACAAAACTGCAAAAATAACGTAACCGAAACGTAACGATAACGTAACCAAAACATAACGATAACGTAATCGAAAACGTAACTAAAACATACCGATAACATAACCGAACGTAACGATAACGCGATTTTAACCAAAACCAATTCAAAATCTCAAAAACCCAAACCATAACCAAAACCGTAACCGATGTATTTTGAAAGCCATAACCAAAACCTGTATAAAATCGAAGCGGTTTCAGTTTCCTTTTTTCACAAGCGTCAGTCCAGAGCACTAAGAGTGACGTCATAATATGAGTTTCTGTGTTTGGTGCGTTGATTTTTACCAAGCCCAAAACAGATTGAATTATAGTTCGTAATATTTTTCATTTTTCAATTTTTTTCTCTGAATTTTCTTTGCTAATAATTCATAGTAATTTTTCCAAAATTCTTTTTTTAATCAATTTTTCTGATACACAAATTTGCATTTTCAACTTGAAACATTTTTTTTTTTGAGATTTTTCAATGGTACTACTCGATTTTTAAAATACATAAATACTATAAACTTGATACATATAAATTTAAAATGTACAATGGAAAGAATTACGAAAAAAAAAAGAAATAAATTTTAATTAAAATACATAATATTTATTTATTCAGAAAGTTTTGAAAAAAATCGCTATATCACAAAAAATTTTGTGAAAAATTTTTCCAATGTAACTTTAAAAAATTTTAAAGAAAAAAATTTGAGACTGAAAAAATTTACGAAAATCAATGAATACGAAACAAAGCAAAACGCTGGTGAAAATGGCAAAAAACCGAAATTTCTTATTGAAAAGTTGAAAATTTGTGTTTCACCTTCATTTTCTTATTTTCATGTGATATAAATTTTCAAAAAATTCAAGTTTGAAAACCGTAACCATAACCAGAACCAAGACCGATGACTTTTGAAAACCATAACCGAAACCAAAACCGTCATCAATTAATTCTGAGAACCGAGACCGAAACCGCAACGGTAACCAATATTATAATGATTCAACTGCCCTTCCACAACGTGGCCGAAACGTTTCGATAACGTAACTGAAAGGTTTCGATAACGTAACTGCAACGTTACGATAACGTAACAGAAACGTTACGATAACGTA
The DNA here is from genome assembly GCA_900064475.1 of Pseudococcus longispinus. Lineage (NCBI taxonomy): Eukaryota > Metazoa > Arthropoda > Insecta > Hemiptera > Pseudococcidae > Pseudococcus > Pseudococcus longispinus. The sequence continues at coordinate 6,966 of FIZU01028752.1, forward strand.
ACACAAACGTTACGATAACGTAACAAAAACGTTACGATAACGTAACACAAACAATACAATAACGTAACCGAAATGTTACGATAACGTAACAGAAACGTTACGATAACGTAACAGAAACGTTACGATAACGTAACAGAAACGTTACGATAACGTAACCCAAACGTTACGATAACGTAACCCAAACGTTACGATAACGTAACCCAAACGTTACGATAACGTAGTTAAATCGCAATAAAAGTGTAAGTGAGGAACGGAACGTTACAATAACGTAACAGAAACTTTACGATGATGTAGCAGAAACGTAACAATAACGTAACGGTAACGTAACTGAAACGAACGACCTAACCACGTAATAATATAATCTTAACTGAAACAAAACGTCAAAATAACTGAAAAAAAAATTTTTACTATAGGAATCTTCCCAGATAATACTTTAATTTGCGCTAGTTCAGCTTCGGGTTCGAAAGGGTTAATATGAGAAAAATTCGAAAATTTTACTAAAATTGAAGAACAATGAAAATTTGTTCCATTTTTTTGAATATTTTATCAACAAGATTGGGAAATTTTTTTTCAATTGAGCGTAACTTTGCTCCCTTAATTTCAAGGGTAGACAAAAATATCTGTGTAAGCTCAGGACGAGTTGCCTACTTACCAGGTGGAAGGTAGTTACTTTCAACTGGGACACGCTGTATACTAATATATTTTTGGGAAAAAAATTTCAAATTTCCTCGACTGTGTTTAAGTTCAATATGATCATTATTATTATTAGACACCCACCGAAGAAAAAACAAACAAAAATCGTTTCTTATCGATTCATTACTAGAGCTTGGACTTCTACGTAAAAAAAATATCAAAATATGCTAAAATGACCATTTTTTTAGCATAAATATGCAAAATATGAAAACATCAATATGGGTGTCTATGAAAAGGTTTTTTTGCACTGAAAAACCTAAACAATAAAAAATTCAAATGAAATGAAAAATCAAGCAGCAAATATCAAAAAACAGTTTTTATTCAAATTTGAATTTTTTTTATGGCATTTTTTACAGTTTTGCAGTTTTGGCAGCAAAAAAGTGCCCAAAAATCAATTACTTACTTCGGTCTGATTTTGGCAAAACCTCAAAATATGCAAGAAAAAAGCGAAAATGCGTTGAAATATACTCTTTTCACTCCTAAAATATGCAAAATATGCATTTTTGGTCGAAAATGCAAAATATTCAAAATGAAACTGGGCTCATTCGTCGGGAAATTTTACGAATCGTATAGATCCTTTGAATATTCACTTTTTCTTCACCGTAGACAAATATGCAATTTCATAAAATTCAAAACTCTAGTCTCTATTCATTACTCTTCCAATAATTTTGCTTCAATATTATTTGCAAGCTTTTTCCATCATAAAAACTCCAGTCAGCATTATTTTTCAAACTTTGCTTATGAAATGAAATAAAAATTTCAAATATTTGCTTACCTGATCCGCAACATTAATCATTTTTATGGAATTCTTCGCTTTAGACAGTTTGATGATCACGAAATTATGAATACATCCAAAGATTAATCACTCGAGATCCCCACACACCCTGAAACATAAAACAATACAAAAATCGACATGATTTTTAAGTAAAAATTCAATAATTACGATAAAAAATACACATAATCTCAAGGTAATGACGTAATAACATGCAAAAGCTCATTCCTCATAATATTCCTGATAACTTCAACGCTATTCCAACATCTATGTAAATCGACTCTATCCCACCCACTCGTACAATTCATTTAATTTTTTACTTATCCAACTATCTCACAATGATCACAGCCCGGAGTAAAATTCATTACCTTTGAGGAAATTTGAAGCCGATCCTCGGAGCAAGATAACGTCAAGAATGAAATTAAATTTAAAATATATTAAACGTTTATGGGTAAATTTCGCCAACGTCTTTAGCCAGCTCACTAACAAAAAACGAATACTTTCAGGTACACACGGCATTCGAATTAAATCGTGTTTTGCATTCGGCAAGGGAAATAGAAGCCAGCCATTAATAAACGAAAGAGGGTAAGTATTACGTTTAATTAAATTTTTCTATTTCTCAAGAGCCGAAAATTTTTCGCAGAATCCATTACATCGAGACGAATGTTTCCGAAGGAGTGCTAAAAGAGAAGAAAAAACAATGGCAGAACTTAAATAAGACGATTATAGGGTACAAGAGAAGGTTTTTGTTCTTTTACGAGTACGGCGGCATCGTTCGAGTCGCTTATTGTGAGATCAATAAAGTTTCTTATTCTTAGAAAATTGGCAAAGATTTTAAAGTAGTGAACGAGCTTCGGTATAAGCTCATTGAGCAAAATAACGTCGTAAAGACCAAGTAATAATCTACAGCAATGCGAAAAGATATACGAACTGCCAATTTGCTGAATTTACTAATTAGTTGACACGAAATGTAGCCAGGTAAACGAACGAATTGGCAAATAATTTAAATACGTAGAACGTTAGTCTCGTATATAAAGTCGACCGATATTTATAAGCATGTAGGTATATTCTGTTGAGCGATTTTTCGGCGGGACATTAGGTACTCGTGAGTTGACCTATTTAACGTACACGCAAATGCGGAACACATTCAGCCTTTTTTTTTCTGCGGTACCGGAACAATATCTGATTACAGCCTTTGATAATAATTTTTCTTCGTTTGCAGATGCCCGATAAACTCGCAAGTAATAACCGAATTTAAATACGACGAGTCGACCGGACGAGCAGATGCGTCACTTTTTTCCATGTTCAGATTCCCGGACAGCAGAGAGCTTCATTTTCAATGCGACGTTGCTATTTGTAAAGGTATATACAGGCCATTTTCAATTTTTAAGTGCATCATTATTTCGTCACGCGCGATAAAGAAACGACGTCCGAGGTTGAAAAAGATTCGCGGCGTAATAAGCTCTCGGTCGTTTGCGATATTTCTTTCAATTTAAAAATATAATAATAATAAACTTTATGAAAACTTTATCGACCTGGTAACATTTTCGCCTTAATCGTAGGCGTTTTTTCCCATTTTTCTTTTCATCGCGAACACCGTCCGAAGTAATTTATCGCGGATGAGATTTTTTTCTATAGAAATATACGACTGCGTTGACGTCACGGTAGATTTGTTTTATTACAGGAATATGTCCAGAAGTAGTTTGTAATTCTGATTTCGAGCCTTCGTCTCTGGCTCAATCCGGTTCCAAAGAAATATTCACCGAAGGTTCAACAGACGAAGGTGTCGTTCCGGCCAGCACTACAGTATTCGTATTAGAACCAGGAGAAGTACCGAGTGAGTAAAAGTGATGCACTGGCACACAATAGATTATTTAAGGCTGTTCTATGCCGAAACTGAGACTGCAAATGTTATTAAAAGTGGTAAAATGGGGGTAATTTTCAATGGAGAATTTGATTTTTAGATCAATTTTTTTCTTGGGTCCCAAAAAAGTGGACAAATATAGAAATTTCAATTTTTTTTTGAAAAAATTTAGTAAAGAGTCAAAAGCTGGTGCTTTTAGACCGAATAATTTGTTTTCGGGATTATTTATCGCCTACCCCTTCACCCCTGAAGATATCATTCAATTTATTCATTTTCATAAAGTTCAGCGAAGTCGAGCTTCATATTGAAATCTTAGTTATTTTGAAGAAAAAAAATGAAATTTTGAGATCGTTTTTATGCGTTGAGAAAATTTTTATAAAACAAGTTGAATGTACTCGTACTACCTCAAAAACTAGAAAAATTACAAAAATTATTAAAAGTGAATGAATATCTACCAGTTAATTCTTCAATTTAGGTCATTTCAAATCACACTAATAGCAATACATTTTCTTTTATTTAGTCAAAAATTTCAACAAATAAGCATTCAACTTGATAAATTTTTGTTAAAAAGTCAGATATAATGATATTGAATGAAAATTGTATTCAATTAATAAAAAGCCAATTGTACAAAACTCATTTCTAAATTATATCTAAAATGACCTTGAAATTAATTTTGAAAACACAAATCGCACTGGGTGGGGGGCAGTGTTTGGAAAATGAAAAAATTATTTCATTTTTGTTTCGTTTAGTTTAACAAAAACATAAATCGTTTTTTGAAAAAAAAAAAATTGTTTTTCATTTTTTGCATTTTTTTTTGTTTTTAAACAGTTTACAACGTTTTTAACATTTTTAAACGTTTATAACGGTTTTTTAACGTTTTAAACGTTTTTTAACATTTCTAAACGTTTTAAACGTTTATAATGGCTTTTTAACGTTTTATAACGTTTTTGGACGTTTTATAACGTTTTTGCACGTTTTTAGCGTTTTCAAACGGTTTTAAACGTTTTTCAGCGTTTTTCTGTTCTGATGGAATGATTGGTAATGACTAATGAATCAACAATTGTCAATTAATAATTCATTAGTCATAAAAACAGAAAAAAAGCTAGAAAAAAAAACGATGAGATGTTTTAAAACGTCGAAAACCCTCCCAAAAATATGTTAAAAAGCAAACAAAAATCAAAAAAATTGAAAAACGAAAAAAATTCAGTTTTTTTTTCGTTTATTATAATTTTTATAAATTTCAGTTTTCGTTTTTTATTAAAAATGCAAATGCTTAAGAATAAGTTTTTTTTTCGTTCTGAAATCGTTTTCCTCACACTGCTGAGGTGGCGGGGGGGAGCACAATTTTCAAGCAAATCTAGTGGAATTTTTTGATTTTTTTCAAGGGAGAGGGGAGGCAATTCATACCTATCTCCAAACTTGAAAAAAAACAGATCATATTATTGTCGTTTTACCTCCTTAAAACTATTGTTTTTCATCAATTTTTTTTTATAGTTTCCTATTAAAAATGTCACTCACCTATCACAGCAAATTCTTTGCACAGGCTAATTAAATTACATGATAGAATTGTATCAATTTTTTCATTTCAAAGGCTGAATTTTCAAAAATTTGAAGTGTATTAAAATTTTTGAAATTTTTCGATACTTATCAATATATACATGGTGTACCAAAATGAACTATCCACTTTTTTTAGCCTGCCAAACGCCTTCAGAACAAGCAGTTATGCAAACGAAATAATTTTTCGAATGAAAGTGTGCTATACAGTGTGTTCCGGTAGCAATGCACCGCCTTCAAACCAGAACTGCAACCACCCAAATTACACAGGCGTATGCATGTTTGCCGACCACAGGATTTGAAGGGGCAAAGTAATGTTTTGGTCTTGGTAGATGTTTCAAAATGTCGTAACTCCGTTGATAATATAGATAGGCAAATTTTTTTTGAAACTTTCTTGTAGAACTTTCCAAGCTCTACAAAATGACTTATATTCATGTTTTGCCTAACTCTAAAATTGAAGGAGCTAAAATTATTTTAAAATTTGTAAGCTTCATAACTCCTTCAATTTTCAAGTTATGCAAAATTTTGTCGGAATCATTTTAAGTTGAGCTTTTTGAGCTCTACAAAATGAACCAATAATTTTTTTTTCAACTCCAAAATTAAAAACATGAGACCATTTTGAAAATTTTTGATAAGAAAAAATTGAGTTTTGAGAATAATGTCACTTTTCATCTTTTTAATAGTTGTAGCTCCTTCAATTTCAAAGTTATGCTAAAAATTATCAGCTCATTTAGTAGAGCTCAAAAAGCTCAACAAAAAATGACTTACAAAATTTTGCATAACTTGAAAATTGAAGGAGTTATGAAGCCTACAAATT
>FIZU01028755.1:0-22628 GCA_900064475.1 Pseudococcus longispinus
TTTTTTTTTTTTTTTTTTTTTTTTTTTTTTCAAGAAGAAACGATCTTGGAATCCGTTTATTGTGAAAAATGGGATTGTCATTTCAAGAAATAATGGAATTTATGATTGGAATTTTTTCAGAGTTATTAAACATCAGAAATGACTACACACTGTAATTTTTTTAATTATTTAATTTTTCAAAAAATTGTGGAATTTGATAATTTCTATTAATAAACTTGTTCATTTTTTTCTTGAAGTAGGTATCAGGTAATCAAAATTCAAAAAATGAAAAGGTAAAGAAACACTGTAGCGTTTCAAAGTTTTGTGAAGTATGATAAAATATTGAAAAGTTGCAAATTTCGGAAAATACAGAAATTGGAAAATAAAAACATTGATTTTTCGTCAAGTTTTATTACTTACATACTCAATGAATTTGAATGAATGAATAAACAGGTATCTCAAAATTCTCTAAAATCATAACTTTTCAAAAACTTCATAAAATCAAACAAAAAAATGTGTTAATTTTTTCCATAATTAACTAGGTATCTAAAGAAAAAGTTATTAAAGTTATTGAAAAAACGATTTTTCCTCTCTTCACCTCTTCTCCATTCTCAAAAAAATTGGTAAAAATCTCAAGAATTTTTCAACTTTTATTTGGTCAGAATTAATTTGTAGATAGGTAGATAGGTAGGTAACAAGAAAAACATTCATTTTTTAATCTAAATATTTCAAGAAAGGGTGGTTGGCAACAATAGCTTTTGGAAAAACTTGTTCGATCATCAAATTATGATTTTTGTTTCAAGTGACTTTTCATTGAAATATCTGTGAATTTAAAAAATGATTTTATATTTTTTACCCTCAAATATCAGAAAGAGAAAAAATATTTTAAAAAAATGCTTCATGCCTGAGAAATGAGAACCGAATTCTCTGATGATAATTTAATAAATTTGTTTTAAAAAAGGGATTTCACAAAAAAATTTAAAGAAAAACCATTTCACCGATACCCTACAGAAAATCTTAAAGGGCGACTCGAGTCGATAACCGATTCGCCTGCGAAAAAGGAGTTAGGCCTACCTAGCTCCGTTACCCAAATATCGTACACACAATGCACATCCATAGCCAAAAAGTTGAAAGCTTTTCGAGGACAATTCTCGACCTATATAATAAATTAGTGTCCCATAAAATAGCGGAAATCTTTTCATTAAAAAAATTATGTATAAGTTGATCCGAGTTTGAGGAAATTCCATTAAATATACAGGAAACGAGACAATTTTTCTCATCCCAAATACTTACATTTTTTCGCTTTTAATCCGATGCTTTTACAAAGCCATCAAGTACTTGGGTGCGTTAATCTATGTTTTCAGAAACAATAACCCTCGTTTAATTCGTCTTATAGCCACGCTTTCGGCAGCCTTTAGCCTTAAAACCGGAATTTTCCATTCAACTTGATCCATTTTTTCCTCGTTTTCACTTCAAACAAAGGTCATTAATATGAGCTGTCGCCGCAGACTTAATTTCTCAGTGAAAGTAGGTAACGTACATAATACACAATACACAATAGCCAACCCAAACAAACTTATCATACCGATAATTGATACAACACAAAAAAATATCTATAATACTCGTTGTTCCCAAATACGTAGGGTTGTAGCGAGGGAGGTGGTCGAAGATCTCGTATATCGGTGTAAGTAATATTTCGTCTAGTGGAATATTTTTATTCGTACTGAATGAAATGGTTCGAGAATAAACGCTTATAAGCATTAAGGCGAAAGAAATAACAGTTATTTTCGTTATTAATGCAATGAATGAAACGAATGAGGAATAGGGGAGTAGAATAAGAAACATTAGTTATATTGACACAACGTTCGAGGAAAGGGGAAGAAAAAAAGCACCCCATCTTGTAATATTAATAATAAGATACCACCATTTTCATTCTACAGAAAAAGCCTTCGTTTGGCTATAAAGTCAACGGCAGCATAAGAATTGATTATACAACAAAACTAGATTTTATACGTAAATAAGATGGGAAGGAAAGAGAGCACAAAAAAAACTACGTCCTTGATAAATAAAATCTTACGGCAAAACAGTTTCGTTTCTAATTTAGTGAAAAATTTAGGTTAAAGCTTTAATGAGATGGCATGAGATTGCAACTTGCGGAAAGATTATCTAAATATTTATTAGAAATATAATTTTTGAAAAATGATAAGACCTCGAATAATCGCCATTTGAAATGTTTTCCGTTTCGTAGGGGTTATTTACGCGGTTAGACTGCGCCAATTTGCGGAGTCGGCTTGTCACTATCGTTGGGGTTTTTGATCGGGCACGAAACACAAAGGCCTTGTTTTTTGGAATCATTTAAGTGTAAACATGGTATTTGTATTTTGTAAAATGCTGTTTTATGCATTCTGCATTCGTCTGGCTGGCTGAGCAGAAAGCAGAGGAGAGTAGAAAAACATTGGTAATTTTTTAGCACGTGTTATCTATCGTCGCACTTCACTTACCGCAAACTAAGGGATTTAAATCTTCGATGAAATGAACTACGTATGTGCCATAAATACTCGCGAGCTTATACGTATCTGTCGTCGGAGGAAATTTGATGAATTATACGCTGCTACGTATTGTAAACAATAATTTTAAAAATAATACAACGTGGATTAATTTCATTCGGTTGTCTTGGAATTATGTTTTTTCAGAGATATTCGTTGATATGCTCGTATTCTGCCTTTAAATTAGAGCTTTGCTCTCGTAAAAGTTGTTTACGAGAATTTTAGTTTCGCAATATGGATTAATTTTTTGTCATATCCTAGAACAGGCTCTAAACACAAGATTTGCAATGAATTTACTCCAGTCTACACCTCAGATCATCAAATGGAAGGGCGAAAGAAAATAAAAGAAGCAGCAAACACACCAAATATCTTTTTTTGGGTTACCCCTTTCCAAAAAATCTCTTTATCTCTGCACTCAAGACCCAAATCGAAAAAATTTCCAAACAAAAGTTGTAGATTAACATCATTGGAATAATTTTAGTTATCACAAAAATTTCGATTGGACGCCTTCCTCCACTTCAATTTCGCATAATACATATAAAAATCGTGGTAATTTACATACGAGTATATTACGTAAAATTGGAGGGAAAGAATGGGTCCAATCGAATTTTTTGTAATAACCAAAATTATTCCAAAAATCTTAATCTACAACTTTTATTTGAGAATTTTTTCGAACTGAGCCTTACGTACAGAGATAGGGAAATTTTTTGGAAAGAGGGAACCTTCAAAAAAAGAAACCTCGGTCAAATTACAATCGAATTGACTGTTTATAAAACCTTTTTGTCTTTCTTGGCTCTACTGCAAACCGCAATTGCATACAGGTAACTGTGAGCGGCACAATTGAAGTTCAAGGGTGATTTTTATACGTATTATCATGTATTATACAAAATTGGAGAGGAGGGAGGGGTTCAATCGAAATTTTTGTAAGTACAAAAATTAATCTAAAGATTGCAGTTTACAACTTTTGTTTGAAAATTTTTTCAATTGGAACCTTGAGTACAGAAATAGAGATTTTTTGGAAGGGAGGGGGGTCCCTCAGAAAAGGGAAGCCTCAAAAAAATGAAAACCTATTCTTTAAAATTACGAAAATTGAGACAGTTTATAAATATTCAAAATTCCATTTTTTTCTGGGGGTGGGGAGGGTGGCTAGTACGAATTGAGAACTTGAAACTCACGAAAAATCCATTCTAAAGAAAAACTGAAAAAGCATTTGTTAAATTTATGCAAATATGTAATATTCGATTTAAGTATAAGGCTCATTTGAAGACTTCCAAAATTTGACTTCGAGACATTCCGAAGGTCAAACAAGTTTAAACTAGGTCGCACAAGTTTTAATTTTCCAGCAATTCGTGTTATTTTCTATGCAATAGGGTGTTCTGAAAATTATCTATCATAGACGAGATTTGAATACAACAGAGTACCACAAAAAAAAAAATCAGATGGACATGTTGCCTATCTCTAATATTGAAGGAGAAGTTATATTTTTTTAAAAATCCAATGTAAATAAATTTTCAACGATGGGACTGAGTAGTAGCTACATTGAGATGTTCATTTTTTGCCTAAAATCAAAATTGAAGCGGTTAAGTAACATTGACAGCAGAAAAATTTTGAAATTTTTAATTTAACTTACTTTGAGTGTTACAGCCTCTTCAATTTGGATTTTAGGCAAAAAAGATGACAAAAATTATTCATTTTTCAAAGCACAACTCATTCCAGCGATTGATTTTTTTCGATTTTTTTATTTCAAATCATTTTTGTAGCTCCTTCAATTTTGAAGTTAGGCAAAAATCGCAATTTGAAAATTTGTTGAATTTTATTGTAAGCTACCTATTCCTTTATTTGAAAATTAGTTTGGATTCAATTTTTTTAACCCCCCCTTCAATATTCGAGATGGGCAACATGTTCATCTGAAGATTTTTTTAGTGGTACCCTGTTGTATCAAAATATCGTGTGTGACAGAGGATTCCTAGAGCACCCTGCACGCAATTTCGATGATTTCGACCCTTCGCCTTCTCACTGTATTAGAAATTCGACTCATAGTGGGGTTTTTATCTTTGTCAGGGTCAAGTATTCGATGTCTAATGGTTTGGTCATTCATCAACATTTTTTCTATGGGGTGTTTCAGTAGTGGTACACCGCCTTCAAACCAGCGATGATGCTACTCAAACCACACAAATGTATGCGTGTTAGCCGATTCCAAAATTTGAAGGTGTAAAACTAGGCATTAATAATGGTGCTTTTTTCTGAACGTTAAATAGACGTTGTATTTATTTTGATAATATCGTAGATAGACAAAATTTGTCTGGGACTTTTTCTAGAACTTTTTGAGCTTTACAAAATAAGTTAGATATTTTCGTGTTTTACCTAGCACTAGAATCGATAGGACTACTTTGAAAATTTGCAAGTTTCATAATTCCTTCGATTTATGAGTTGAATAAAATTTCAAAGAGATTTTTTGACAGGGCTCTTCATATTCTACAAAATGAATCATATTCTTATTTTATTCAACTTCAAAATTGAAGGATCTGTACTTTCTGTATCGATGCCTTTTTTGTCTCTATGAACTCACAAATGAAAAAATTGCAAGAAATTGCAAAGTAATCACATCATTTGAAAGCTAATTTCGTCCTCTTTCAAACATTTTACCATAAAAAATGTCTAAAATTGAGACCTTTTGGAATTATAAGGAAAAATAGTAAAATGGGGCTGAGAATGAATAAAATAGAGTTTTGGGTTCGGACACCGAAATTTTTATCGTATAATCAAATCTTGCCTCAAAATCTTTTCACATGTAAATCTTCTGCAATCCTTGAACTTCTTCCAAGCCAAATTCCATCAAACAGCCTTTCTCCTCCGTTTAACCAATCAACCCGAAAAAATTAAAAATACCCGATATTCTTTCAACATGACTTTCTGTATTTATAACAATAAATTCACGTTGTAAAACACATTGAAACTTTAATTAATTAATTCTAAATCGCACAGTTACAAAAAATCGCTATTAATAAATAACATATCGTGACGTATTACCCACTTATATGAATGATCGGAATGTATAATTTCGATATAATACACGTAACCGTAAATTAAATACAAAATTTCACCTTTACTGACCAACGAGAAATAATGTCAGATCGAAAAAAAAAAAGAAAAAAAATAATGTACACAGTAACAAATCCGTAAGAATTCAAAAGCGTTCCTAGTTTACCGTATAAAAAATATTTGGTAACGTTAAAACGTAGAGCAACACGTTTTTCCACAGAGGAAAATAAATAAAAAATAATCTAGAAAAAAATTATTTACTATTGCTTCCTAGATAAATTTTTACAATCGCCGATGATTTACATAGCAATACTTTTGATATCTTTATTCGTATGTCTTTTTTTAAATAGGTACAGCTACGTGTGATTTTGATGATTTTTTTTTAAATCAATGGGAAATGGGATAAGACGTAAGAAGCACATAAATTGATAAGGTTTCTGCCGAAAGCTATAGAAAAAAATTGCGAATTTTCACTAACTACATATAAAGCTGATATCGAGTTATTTCTTTTTTCATTTCTTTCTATACAGAGAAACCTTTTATTATGAGGGAAATATACCAGTCGTGAAAGCAAGCGATAGGTACTTTGAGAAGGATATGGGGTAGGTAGGTAGAGATACATATTAATTTCTACAAAACGTCCGCACCAATACATCAATTATTAAATACAAAAAAAATTATAATGGAGATTAGAATTTGTTTCCTTGTATATAATATGGAATGAAAGTGGAAATGATCACGGATAGCAATGACAATAAATTAGGTAATTTTCAGCACAGTAATCGCGAAATGGAATGTCGAATTATGTATAAATTGTACCACGATGAATCATCCGCAGTTGCATATGCAAGGGATAGACACAGGAGCTTCAACTTTACTAAAAAATCTCTTTCCTAACAGTATCATTTTCAACGTCAATGTCCAAGGGTCTAAAAATGTTTTTCTTCTCGAAAATCTCTTTCAATGTTTAACCTAAAATTCAAATCCAAGGCAAAAACGGACGCTGGATTCGAAATCAGCGCTAGCGAAAACCTTGAAATCGAAATACATGATGATATTTTATCATTTTTTTCAGAATTTCCTTCAATACAACCACCCTTTGCCCTTTTTAATTCACGTTTTACTTGAAATTCAAATACAGGACAAAAATACATGTCAGATTTGAAATCAGCACTATCGAAAACCTTGAAATCGATATACAAGACGATATTTTATCATTTTTCAGAATTTCAGTCAATACAACCCCCTTCAACCCTTTCGATTCTACGTTTTACTTGAATTTCAAATCCAAGACAAAAATAGACGCCAGATTCGAAATCAGCACCACTGAAACCCTTGAAATCGATATACATGACGATATGTTATCATTTTTTTTAAATTCCTTTCAATACAACCATTTTACCCCCCCCCCACTCTTTTTGAATTCTTCGACGAGTATTTCAATATTTAACGCAGCACTTCAAATTACCCTTCGTTCAATTTGGAATCTGTTCCAACTATCAAAAAATTTCTCTTCATATCAACGTTCAGATAATTTTTGATATTATGGGAGGAGATGCGAGGGTTAATAGTGGGGGAAAGTTTGAAAAAAGATAAAAATGCTTCATGCATATCGATTTCAAGGTTTTCGGGGTCCCTGAATTCAAAAACGATGTTAATTTTTCGATTAGAAGCACCATATACGAGAATGTACCTCTCACAACGATTTTATCCTACATTTTCAAGAAACGTGGACTCAAATAGAACTGATTTTTATTCTGATTTCATCTTTAACGAAATCCTAAGAGAGAAAAAGACCGATAAGGATTCTGAACCCTTCCCCCTTCCAAATAATAATGCCAATTTCACAACCCTCAAGCAAGAGTGTCATTATGAGCAGAAAAAAATTTCCAATCGTTGCAAATGCATCTTAATGGGATTACTTTTCGAGAAAATGCGATAATTTAAATTTCTAGCTGCAGATGAAAATGGCTTAAGAGCGGCAATGAAAAGGCCGTGAAAAAATTTTCAGTCCACACGATTATAGGCGCGCAGTCCTTGGAACGGTTATTTACCACGTACCGAACAGTCATAAATGCAAATGTAAAATTCCAAAAAAAAAAAAATTGAAAAGAAACCTTGAACAAATAGTAAAATGGTACAAGAAAGGTCAAGCACATAAACCGATCATTTCGAATGCACATTCCACAAACTGCGTTAAAAAATTGCACACGAACCGTTTCGCCTTTGAAACATTCGAAGGAGACAAAAAAATCTACTAAATAGGAGAAATTTCCAAAATGAAATTTTTTCTTTTAAAACAGAATTACCTCAATAAATATCACAAATACAACAATATTGCATAGCTAACATCTCGCTGTATAATATACCGATATTTCAGACTTCAGTCGAGGTCACCAAACCGCTCACGATGCAGTAAAAAATTCGAAAAAACGCCGCACGCTGCGCCGGGCAGCTGACTCGGTAAATCAACCGAGTCGAGGAGGCGCAAGGCGCCCATCAAAATGGCAACTCGGAACCAGTCCGGCGGTGACACGATTGGGGGCCGTGCCATAGGGTTGTTTACGGACATCCACATTCGTCTACGACCATTTTCGGTAAATCTCGTTTGATTATATTATTGTCGGGGGTTATATAAATCAATGAAATGGACTTGAATTTCACTGGAGCACAGCACGGTTCAAATAACGAATACTGATTGATTTTCTTATAGTCTTCCATGGCGAACGAGTGCGGATTGAGGTACGTATCCGGCGTCCTGTGGAATCCGCCGCAGTCGCCTCGACAATAATTGGCGTAGTATCCGCTGGGCGCAATAATCCACGTGTGCCATCCGATATCACGAAATCTGATATAGAATTGCTGCTTGCAGCATTGGTCGCGTTTCGCTAACGAACAATCGATCGCTCTTCGGCGGACTCTCCTGGTGACCGTCGGATCCGGATGTATCATCAAGAAAGGTTTCTCCCATTCGTTCGCTTGTCTCGGATCCTCGAACAAGACCGGGGTTATGTAATCGCTGCATCCTGTGCAGTCGATCAACAACCGCAGTCTGTCCTTTTGAGGAGACGCGTACCATTCGCGGACGGTATTCGTGATGTCGAACGTTTTCCACCCAAGACTAGATATCGTTACCGGTAAGGAAGCTGAAAGTTTCGAATGTTCTTCAAATTCCTGCACAGAAAATAAAACTCCAGTCAGTGTAAAAAAATCACAACGTTGTTAAATATCTGGCGAAAATAGGCTGAGAGTAGAATTTTCGCCTAAATTTCAAACGATCTAGTTTCCCTTTCCTTTTCCTTTTTATCTCCAATGAGCAAAATATCGCGTAACGAGAACTGGATACTTATTTTATCGACTATAATAAAGTAACTCGTTCGATACATGCTGAAAAATTACCCCCAGCCGATAAATCCTTGCAGCAACAAGAATTACGGCTCCTTTCGTATCACAGTCAGAAAAAAAATCCTCACCCCACCTTCTAGGCTACTCGGGCTCGATATTTTATGACAGATATTTACACTACGATGCACCATTATTATTCCGAATGCAAATCACAATAATTTCCATTTCATGGTTTTATACGCGACAATAAGAAACAAACCATAAATACGAGCATTAAATAGAAAAAGGCAACTCATCGTTCGACCTTTAAACCGAGAAAAAAACGCGTAATATGAGGCATTTTATCACCAAAGTATGTCATATTTTCCGAACCTCATAGGCTCATTATGCGCTCATCGTAAAACAAATGCATAATGATACGTAAATATTGCATCAAAATGGAAATTTTCATTAATTAATACGAACGTGGCGTGGGTAAGTTGGCCGAGGCTGTAAAATGAACTTCTTTTATTATCGAAAGTTTCTTCCTGTTGTGCACTGAACGTATCGTATCAATCAATCATTCCGGCGCTTTCGTCGAGTGTAGGAATTTCTAATATGGTTTTTAGGGGCGAGAAACGGTAATAAATGTCGCGTGAACAAGAATCAGAAAGGAAGCAAAGTGATATTTTCTTAGTTGAATTTCAAAGCGTGGGATGTTTCAACCTACATCTTGAAATTCTCATTTTTTAAAACAGAGATGTATTATTGGGGGAGGGGAGGGAGCGTATTTATTATTTTGGAGTGAAAAAATTCATTGGAAAAAGTTCCCCCGACCTTTTATTGAATTGCTGAATGTGAGATATCCCTCAACATTTGACGATGTTCAAAATAGGTACATAGATATGATTTAGGGATGGAGTAAATTCAGAAAAAAAGTCATCTGATACTAGTTTAATGATATTTCATTTTGTCAATGAATTCAATTTGAAACATTTTGAACCAGAAAACCAAAATTTTGAGACCAAAGATGACAATTGACATTTTGACAAAATGTCATGATTCATGTGAAGTCGAAAATTTTGATAATAATTTTTGCAAAGGCTGACAAAATATTAAAAATTTATAGAAATATAAAGCAATAAAAAAAAAATCACCAAAAGTCGAAAAAGTTTGATAAAGTATCACAAAAATATGTTGAGAAGTCGAATACAAAATTTCACTGATTTTTTATATTATATCTAAATGCTCATTACTGGCATCATAGTGTATTGAAACTTTCGACATTTTACGAATTTTTATTGAAATTTAACGTTTTCAGATATTTTCAATGTTATTAGGTAAGATTTCTTGAAAATTTTTAATTGAATTTCAAAAATATATCCACGATTTCAAACTTTTTTTCATCGATAGAATGCTTGTCCTTTTTTTTTTGAATTTCAAAAAACCTACGACAACACTAATTTCAAAAAATCTAAAAAACTACCACAAAGGGCAACAATAAAGTTTTCGAAAATCTAACAAAATATTGATAAGTTGAAAAAAAAAATTGTATAAATTTTTGAAAGTCTGACAAAATTTTGAAAATTTAAAAAAAACGCGACGAAAAAATGAACAAAATAATTGGACGAAAAAATGGATAAGATTTTCAGAATGATCTCCACTCCCCAGTCATAAGACATATCCATGTCAAAACGTACCAATTTTCAGCAAATTTTAAGAAAAACTTCATATTTTTTTCATGTGTGAGAGGGGGGATTGTGGTTGGGATCCATAAAATCCTTATATAGCTACATGATTGATAATGGAAGAATTTCAAATGACACAGAGGGGGAGAGGGCCTTCTATTGAAAAAACTGGGAATGAGAATTTCATCGCATAGAAATACAATATGGGTCAATTGTTTCATGAAGGAAGTTTAGAACTCTTTTCAATTACCCTTCACTCATAAGGAACTTGAAACAACAATTTTTTTTTTATGATCTTGCTAAGATTATGCATTTTTTTACTTTAGTCAAAAATTTGAAAATCTTCAAATTTCTGCACAAAAAATAATAAAGTGTTGGTAACGCTATAAAAGAGAAATTGATGCGAATCTTGTGAATTTTCTCGAGAGATATGAAATGACTAGCAAAAAATTGTTTATAGCCCAATTTTTTATAGTCTATCAAATTACGAGTATTTAGGAAACATTGAAGAATTTTTAAAGTTTTCGAAAATTTCTTGATAATTATGTGTAAATATAGAATTACAAAAAAAAATTGTCATGCTAACAAAATTCTCAAGCAATAGTTCAATTTTGTTTGTAGAAAATGATCCGAGATCCCCTCTCCCTCTCTTTAGACCATTATTTTCTATCACATATTTTTTGAAAAATTAAGAAAGGGAGAAAAAAATCTCTTTTCATGTCATTGGTTCACTTTACCTAAGTAAGGTCGGTTTGAAGAGAAAGAGGGTGATCAGGGGGTACGATCAATCTCAGTGCTAAGAAAGAGGGCATTTTTAACGAAAAATCAAGTAATAACAGTATAATTAATTAAGGTTGAATGCGAAAAGTTACAAAACTGTTGACTTCTTTTGGGGGTGGTGGTGGGGGGGGGGATCTGGGAAATTTTTAATTTTGTGCAGAAATGAATAAAGTCATTCCCAAAATAAAATTAAATCAAATTCACGAAATTATTTTCAAAATTCTTGAGAATCGAGCATCTCAATAACGTACACTGGTCAAAACGAAGTCCAGATTTCAAGATTTTTGTTGTAATATTAATGATTTCATGAATCATGATTTTTTTATAGTGAGAAAAATCATGTTTTAAATCATAGTTTTGAATCATTTTTCATAAAATGATTTCCACGATTCTCGAGAAATTTGAAATAATTTTGATTTAAATTCATTTTGGGAATGACTTTGTCCATCTCTGCACAAGATGAAAAATTTCCCAAATTTTCCAAAAAAAAAAAAAGTTAAATTGCTAAAATAGTCCCTTGGTATATCAGTTTTTTACAAATACGGTAAATTTTGAGATGAAATTTTGAAATTCGACATGCATACTAAAGTCGTACAGCGCTTTCTGGAGCCATTCCAAAATGCTGGAGAAAAGTTAACTTTTCCTGGAGGTTCCAGATCGCTTAGAAAATGTTCTCAATCGACTCGGGAGCTCGACTTTAGGAGGAAGCGAAATTTTGAGTGATTTTCTGGAGAAATTGACAATTTTGGAATTTATTTTTATAAACGAAATTTTCGAGTTGTAAAAAAATACACGTGTCAACTCGTCACCTTGCATTTTCGATTCAACCATGCTAATCGACTAATAATATCACCCTACCGCCACGATTAAATTTTTAGCTACCGAAGTTGATTACAACGCTTTCTGGAGCGATTCCAAAATGCTGGAAAAATGTCAACTTTTGCTGGAGGCTCCAGATCGATTCGAAAATGGTCTCAATCGACTCGAGGAGTTGATTTTAGTATACAAACCAAGTTTCAGAATTTTATCTCAAAATTTACCGCATTTGTAAAAAACTGATATACCAATGGGCTATTTTCGCAATTTTCAAAAATTCGCCAAAAATCGAAAAATCAACTTCGGGAGCTCAAAATTTAATAGTGAGGTGTGGGTGACATGCTCTTTAAGCGAGCCAAATTTCAGCTCAATCGGAGGTAACGAGTTGACAAGGTTCCTTCGGTTGGTTAATTGAACCTATGATACGAAAAATTACAACGGGAACGTAATTCAAGTTATTTTTTTGAGCTATTTTTCTCTCTTCCTTAATTTTTGAAAAAACATGTCAATCAGACTCAGTTCTAGAATTTTCTTTTGGAAGGAGGAGTGGGGATACAATTTGTTCATGATTACATATGATTTTGGATCCATCACATTGAAATCATTCATCTCTATGATATCAATCATGATTTTTTTATGCTTAAATGATTTTTCCCATTTTTGATTTTGACTTTCGAGTGAGAAAATTTATAAAAAATTGCATGTGTAGTCAAAAAAGCCGAAAAATTCTATCAAAGCTAAAACTTTCAAAATTTTACTCCCCCCTTCCTCCCTTCAAGAAGCCAACTTCAGTTCGTCCTTGAATGTAAGTGAAAACCGATCGAAAATTTTAATCACGAACAATTTGTATCAACAACCCCCCTACCCCTTCCTTCACTACCAAAAGGAAATCCTAAAAGTAAGTCTGATCGGTGAGTGATAAAATGGTTGTGCCTTAAAAATTTTTGAATGTTTCGATTTCCACAAAAAGTGAATTTGCATTAGAATAGCAAAGGATACAATAAAGTTTTTATTGCATTTTTCCCTAATTGATTTCCTGTTGTTTCAAGCCCCTAACAGCGAATAAACACAATTCCATCCTCGATCCCAAATTTAGATCGTGCAGCACGCATGGTCCAAACAGCCTTGTAGAAATCTTGAAATAGTTTTGAAGAAATTTTGATCACGACTTCTATTTTTTTTCTGATGTACACGTAAATTAACGTTTAAAAAATTCAATTTTATTACCAATTTTTCAAAATGGTATAAAGATAACTGAAAATTTTGATAATTCTGTAAATTCCAATCTGTCTCGTCGAACTTTGATTATGCAAAAAACTGTACATACCTATCAATTTCCACAGGTTATTGTAATGAGCAGAACTGATAGATCATTATTCATTATTTTACCATAAATATTGAAGCAGGTGCCATAAAATAAGAGGTTTCTGAATGTCAATTGACGTTTACACCGAAATAAGAAGAAAAAATGAATCTTTTATCAAAATCCTTCATTCACAGATCCCAAATCATCAATCGTATTGAAGAATGAAATCAAAAAATGAATCCCTTACTGAACGAACCGGATGCATCATAAATCTAAACCCATATCTATCTATCTACGGATAAAAATTGATAAAACTATAGAAATCTATTACAAGTTACAACATACCTTACCACTTAAATACGTGGCATTTCTTAATCCACTAGCTATAACTTGAAAGACCCAAAAAGTAAAATTTAAATTCGGCGGTAATCTTTTAATACTGTACGGCGTATCTGGTTTCAGTTCCAACCGAACCCATAACATGGCGGATTTAACATTAAGATCAGCAGCGGCCATATCCTGCGACCACGTAAATTCTAGTAACTTTTGACCATTTAACGTATAACCTGCGAACAAGAAAAAATTACAAATCGTCAACGAGGGTGGTAATATAGATAATTTCGCTGCAACGAAAAACAACCGATACAAAAAGAAAGAAAAAAGAAAATACAATTGATACACGCATTAGTAGTGTATTTTAAACCGTCTCCGAGTCCAAGACGAGGTATATCGACCCTTTACCGGCTACATGCATCAGCTACCGCTTTTAATAAATAATTTCGAAAATTCTTTCCAACTTTCTTTTCCGTCGAACGTGTAAACTATTCCGAAGCGCACTTACAAGCTATAAAGTGTGCCCTAATATAACGGGCAGTCTGTAATTTTAACGCAACACAACACCCATTTTTATGTTTTTCTCGTGTATTTTATGTGCATTTTGTACTAAAATCTTCGGGCCAAAATGGTAAACATAAATGTACGTATTGATAAGAACATAAATGTAAAGAGAATCGTAATATGTTCATTTAAAGCTATTAACTAGACGAATAATTTTTACAGTTTTTTTTTTTTTTCGAAATTTCGATAATACGCCGTATCTGTCGTGCAAATGCATACGCATAATACGTCTACGAGTTCGCTAATAACGTTTGTACGTACAAAGTTTATTTCAATTTATTGTACGAATAACGCCAATAAATCACACCGGTGCATGATTGGGTAATATTTCTCTTTACGAAGGGGTTTATATCTTCAAATACCTTTCACAGAGAAATTTACTGCTTAAAATACAATTATGTTGAATAAGTTGCCTAAATTATGCCTCGAATTTGTACTGGACTAAGGCGCAATGTAGACAACCCAAATAACTTCTGCTAATTGGAATACAACCGAGCTGAATCAGTTGCCTATGTTATGCCTGGAAAATTTATTCAAAGCACAGTGCGTACTATTTGAAATACAAAGAAGTATGATAAGTTGCCTAAATTGTGCCTTGATTATTCACTGGACTAATGTGTGCGTGATTAAACATGATGGTTGCCATGTTTGAATGGTTGCATATCATTAAGCATTCGAGGCGTTCAGTGCTGATGTGCCGAATATCCGAAACAGGATTGATTTTCACTGTTTCAGAGGTTCTCAAAATTAAAACTGTGAAATATTTTTTTTTTTAAATTCACAGAATCGTAACTTTTGGTGCAAAAAATTTGATATACAAGTTTTGCATATTGTATTATTGAAGGCACTACTTTATTTTTTAATTCAGAAAAAAAGGGGAAAAAATTGAAACATTTTTTTGCATTTTTCAAACGATCATGAATGTTGATAATATTCATAAAAATGAGTATTATCAATAAAATGAATACTTCATCAAGTTATACAATTTAAATTACAATCTAGTTGGATAAGTTGCCTAAAGCATCAAGCTGACTAGAACGAAGGTAGTGTAAGGCACTACATAGACAACTATTATGACAGTATTGAAGTGGAAGGTGAAAAGGGGTACATTGGTAAGATTTCTAACCACAAATTGGCTAAATTCTCTTCAAAATCAAACTATTCAGGCATCTTTAAAGTTGTTAATTATACAATTTCGTCGGTATAATCAAAACTGTGTTTAAAAACTGATTTATGATTGTTTTGATGAATGAGTTCAGTTGCCTGAGGTTTTCTTGAAATTTAGGTCAAAATGATTGATGGACTAATCGTAACAAAATTAATAGTAGTGATGGGAGTAATCAATTTTTTGAAAATAATCGATTCATAAATTTTTTTTATAAGTTGTAAAATTACATAAACCATTGAAAAGATACAAACTAGTATAAAAATTATCCCCATTCCCCTTTATTAAACAGAAAGATTAGATAAGCAGGGGAAAATGTCAAAAATAATGAAACCGTTTTTTACTATATTTTTACTGAATCACGGTTAATTTCAGGAAAAAATTTGACTAATCAATTACTTAGGTACTTGAAAAAAAAATCGAATTTTGAGTGATTAATCGATTATTTATCACATCTACCAAAAATCGTGTGCAAACTTCGTCAACACACTAATTCATAGAAACGTCTAATTTTCATTTGAATTTATGAGAAGAAGTTCAAAAATGGTGAAATTTTTTTATGAATTTAAAGATTCAATTTTACACTTTTTTGTGGATCAAAAGGGGCATTATAGTCTTGTAGTCTTACTAAATCAGATTCAGTGGCGTAACCAAGTGGGCCAAGTGGGTCATGCCTCCCATGATGGCTAAAATGTTGGGAAAAATAATGAAATTTCTTGTTTTGAATGTCTTTTTTTTTTCTAATTCCCCCCTCGCTTCGCTCAGGCTCAATAAATATCTTCAGTTCAACGAAATACAGGATTTATTTGTTTCAATTTCCAGAAAATCGTAATTTTTTCTCATAGTACCTTTTGTTTTCCTGGATGACTGTCTGGTTACAGTACTGTGAGACCCAAGGAATGCACACTAAACCTGTCATTCGTATTTCAATAACCTCATCTTCACTCATCTTGAAGCTTGACCCCCTCCTTGAGGAAATCCTGGCTACCCTACTGAGCTGGATCGAAGGGGTCAAGGAAGAAGTTCGCCACAATGACTGGAACCGAATCAGATATTGATTAGGATTTCCAAACGTTTTGGTTTTGGGGTTTTGGTTAGAATGAAAAATTTTGTATAAGTACTTTTTAATGACTATTCGACTTCCCTTTCCTAGGTAGATTATTGATGTTGAAAATTCAATTTTTTTGATATTGATATTATCGATAAAATCGATATTTCGTACAAAAACTGGAAAAACATGGAAATGGCCAAAAAAAAGTAAAGATTTCATGTAAAATAAAATAAAAAATTATTGTTCAGTCAAAGTACCTACCAAAAATTTTGCCCAAGAGTCGGATTTGGTCGATTCACCTATTTTTGAATGCCAGGAAAGGAAAACAAAAAATGAAAAAACTTTAAAAAAAGAAAAAACTGTAAGAAAGACAAAGAAAAAACCAAAACCAGAAAAACTACGAAACATTTTGGTTTTAATACTGTTTTTTAGTCACTGGACTTCGCCACCTTGAAAGTGACAGAACTGTCTCTAGCAATTATAAAAATTACGTTTGACAGGGTTCGGCAAAATCCGGGGAAAATGAGATTTAAAATCAAAATCCGAAATCCTCGTCACATTTAAATTTGAAATCCAAAATTCAAAATCTTTTTCACAGCTGGATTTAAAATCAAAAATCGTTTTACATTTTTTTTTACCAAGTTTTGATACTAGATGCAGCCAATTTTAATTTTGGAGTAAGTAAATCAATTGAATAAGAATGGGGAAAAAAGTACAAATATAATAGTAAAATATACCATCCGTGACGCAACCAGACGGACAATTAAGGGGGATTCTTCGCGAAAAAATGAAATTTCATGTAAATTTTTAAAAATATCCATTATTTAATTAAATGAAGTAAATGTATTGTGCCCGAGCAAAGCGAGGGCGAAAATTTTTGCAAAAAAGGACATTTCCATACTTGAATTTCATCATTTTTACCAACTTGAAAAAAGGACTTTGGATTTTGTTGACTATTTTGAAAATCCTTTAAAATCCCCTAAATCCTTTTAAAAATTAGATTTAAAATCTTAATTCCAAATCCGAATTTTATAAAATTTTGGATTTAAAATCCGACATGATTTAAAATCTGCTGAACCCTGCGTTTGAATCAACAAATTTGTTAAAATAACAACTTTTTCCAAGAAAACTTGCATTGTAGGTACATTGGAAAAATCTAAAAAATTCTATCCGAGTCAAAAATATTAATTTTTGTTCCCTCCTCCCCCCTCAAATTAAGCCAATTTTGGTTCGTTCCTTATTCAAAATTCAGTGGTATTGGTGAATTATCTTTCTTGCTCATTTTAGTATATTTTAATATACTCGTACTTTTTCCTGATGTATTCTATCGAGCATTTCAAGATATTTCTATGTTTCAGAAGATCTTGAGCATTATGAGCTACGGGTACATATACATATATATTTGTTAAAACATATTTTACTGTTTTTCGAGAATTTTTAGAGCATTTTTAGAAATATTTGGCCATTTTTTGGATTTTTAGGGAATTTTTATCATATAACGAAGAAAAGCTAATTCAGCCTCAGTTTTGCAAACACTTTTTTTTCTTATGCATTTTTCTGATCAATTTTTTGGCAACATATTATGTAAAATATTTCAATTCAGAAATTTCTTTTCAATTCAGAAATTTCTTTTCAATTCTTCCAAGAATAGTAAAATGAACTGATCAATGCATATCATACCCAGCTACAAGTCCGCTAAACCAAGTCTAACAATATTATGAACTTTCACACAATATATTATTTTGGCAAATTTCTGGATTTTTAGCGCATTTTTAAACATTTTTCAAATTTTTGGAGAATTTTTTCTAATTGAAAGATATGAACTCGTAATTCAAAAACTGAATAATTATCCAAAAAAACTTGAAATTATGGAAAACTGTAAAAATGATATGGAGAACATCCAATCGTTATCGTTCAATAAAGCTATACAGGTTTTCATAAGGATGAATTGTCAAAAAAAAGTCAATCCAAGCCTCTAAGCCTCTTATAATCGAGAAAGGCGACGTATAGGCAATCATTACAGCTTCACAGTCTTATAATTGCTTAAAAATAAGCCAAAGTGGAGATTTCGAGAAATTCTCCAGACATTAAGAGTTTCATACACAGAAAATTACCACCATTCTGTCATTTTACTGGACAATCAATGAGAAATATTCCCAGACCAAATATTCTTCTACATTTTGAAACACAATAACGCTGGAATTTGGACACACGCCGATAAAAATAATTTAATACGAACTACGTGCATTGCTTCAATCAAAGTCGACATTTCGCTCAAGAAATATCGACTAAAAGACCAAGTTTCAGCATCGCAAATGACACTTGGAAACGACTAATCAGTTTCTCCAGCTATTTTCGCCATCGTCACGCCTTGTCACGTGTTGGAAAATAGAAAATTAAGGACGATACTAAAATACATTCGTCCATTCCAAAGGAACTTTTCCAATCGAGCAAAAACGATAATTTTTCGCTAAATCTTCAGAACAAATAAGACAAACTACATTTCTATACGTTTCGCTGGGGAGTGGAATTTTAAAATGAGCTAAGAATTGCAGTCTCGGTCTCGGCAGGATACCGGATTTTTCTCAACCAAGCCACAATTTCGGCGGGTTTTTCAATCTAACGAATCGAACGTAGCCATACGTAACGGTCCAAGTCGTGTAAAGATGAGTTATTTCTCTCGAAATACATTATCGAATGCTATTCCGCACAGAATCCGCCGATCACCGCCATCTACCTTCCACTAGCCAAGAAATTATACAAATTTGTCTATCTTTCATTCCCATACTACAATTAATTCGCACTTCAAACGCCTACGTCGACGATTTATTTCACTCCCCTCGCCGACAATGTTTCCTTTAATACGTGCGACTTTCAAACGTCATTTCAGCACCGTTGGTCTAGTCATTTTAAAAAATTTAAATATCGTTTCCATTCGCAAAGGACGAGCATTATTCAAGGCGAAAAAAAAAACTTTCCGAATACTCGAATCGTCTGTCTGCGTTTTTCGTACAAAATTTTTTTTCTCGCTTGTTTTGAACGCGCGAGCAAACCAAATACGAAATTTTTTTCTCGCTGTTGTAAATTTTATTGAGTAAAATGCTCGGAAATTGCGAAAGTTTTGCATTTTTAATGGATTCGAAGGCAAATTGGTGTACGATGTGTACTTGGGAAGCGTCGTTTTGTGTAATTTTTTTCGACTTCTTGTAGATTAAACTTTTGGCATAGTTATTTCTAGATCTAGGTTGTGAGAAAATTTCAATAAATATTTACACGACCTGAATTTTCTATTCCACAGAGGTTCCTTTTACGAAGAATTTTTTTTGCACCTGCCAAATAATGCAAAATTTAATCCGAAGTTAGGCCTTTTTTTATGTCAGCAGTTACTTCCCACTGCTCTAAATTCGAGCCAAAAAAATTCCAAAGCAATTTGATCAAGTTGTGTTGAATTTTTTTCGCACCTGCGAAATAATGTAAAATTTAATCCAGCAAGGTCTTGTTTGTTTTCACGTCCGAAGTTATTTTCGTTTTCTGAAATTCGGGCCAAAAAAACACCAAAGCAACTCGAACGGATACGATAAATTTATTAATTCATAAATTGAAATATTACGAGTCGGTACGATGCTAAAAATTGGATTTTCATTTGGTCGAGAGAAAGAAAAAGGGCAAAAAAATGAAGAAAACACCTTGTAAAAAAAATTCTTCTAACGGGTACTTTCCGGTGAAATAAAAGTCCGACGAAATTCCATGCTCGATGCTTGTGAAAATATTAAATCTCGCTCGTTTCCTAAACGGAAACATGGAAAGGGGATCTGCTTAAACAACACCGAAATCTTTACGTTCTATCAGAAAAGATAATCATGTCGTAAACATTTTGAAAACCGCGAAAAATTTCCCAATCTAAAAGATTTGCGACGTTTTCGATGTAGCTAACTTTTAAAGTAAGTATTTCGCTGCTAAAACGATGGCGAAAATTTTATATCGAGAGATTAGGATTAAATTACTGGAAAACTGTATTATATTATATTCACGGTTTCGTTGCCTCGTATCTACATTTATCAAATAAATACAACGGCCTTTTGTCTTTTAAAACTAACCAAACAGAGTAACATTTCAACTACCGAGATATTTATCGCTCGGGTATACAGTATATCATTCGTTTGTATTGGTAAAGTGCATCTGCGTGAAGGAAATTTTTAGCTAATTCGTGCCTCCTTTTAAAAAGTAATTACAATGATAGAATTAGCTCATCTGGTTCATTTAGAATTTTAAAAAAATTACCATTTTTAATTTAACGAGACCGTATTTGACAATGTTAAAATACGAGTAGTAATGAATTGTACAACTTGCATATTTACCACGAGTATATTCAATTTACATGCAGTAGCATTGTCGTTGTATTAGTTTAGATAAAGTTTATATTCGTTGAATGCATTTTTCAAGGTCTACCTCGATTATGTAAAAATTTCAAAATGATATTTGTCGAAATGAAAAAAAATAGAATCGAAGAATTATTCGATATAATTTAATTTTTTAATTAAAAAAAATTATTTTCGAATTTTATGATTAAAAGGGGATTTTAATTTTTTCGATTATCAAAACAGAACTCTAATTTCCATATAAATTATGATTTTAAAATGGAAATTTTTCGATTCCGAATTCGAATCTAGCTATCAAATTAGTTTTCATTTCACTGGAGAGAAGATTTGAAAATTTAATTTTCAAAGCTCTGATTTTTCACCTTGACTTATTTATTTTTATCTGCATATTATGCCGATTTAATTACTATTCATTATTCGCGAACGAAATGACGGAGAAGAATGATTAAACGAATATCTTCATTTCGTTGTTTTGGGAATACGCAGAACGAATTGAATCCCAGTTGTGAGAGGTGGATACGTGAAATTTTGTTGGGGACAGACGCTCAAGGTGACCACCGTCGTAACATCAAAACCTAAATTCACGTTTTTCGCGCCTTTTTTTCTGCGACCTCGTTTGAAATTTTCCTCGCGTCTGGTGTGTTTTGAAAATATACCGGTAGGTGACGTTTTTCGTAGAATTCCTACGAGGTGCGTGGAATTGGGAAAATTACGTAGAATAATGAGATTTTCGAATATATATTTTAATGATTATTTCGCGAAGAAGAGAAAGAGGAGGGAAGGATTTTGAAATTGTATATTAATGATTGTATTAGCATAATAATTTCTTCTATTATTTGAAAATCGAATTGTCCAACCATATGCTGACAAATTTGAAAATTTTTGAAGTTACTTTTTTTCCCTCTGTGTACGAAACTTTTTTTTGGAAATGAAAGAAATAATAAAAAAAAAATGAATCTTGGATTTTGGACAAGTCACGTAATTAGAGCACAGAGGTAAATGATTCAATTGATATTAGTGGGAATCTATTCCCTTTTCCTGCTAACATTTTGAATTTAAATATTGAAAATGTTCAAGAGAAAAAAAAGGACAATATCAGAGAATCAAAACTCGAACATTTTTCCAAAAATTACGCTGAAAAAGAAGGGGAAGAAAAAGATGGACATTCATCAAGAGTCTGTCATTGATGACGAGAGAAAATGAGATACCACCTAATGGCAAAGATGGCATTATTTATTTAGAATAATAATTTTTTTTTTTAGCAAATTACAAATTTTGAAAAAAAAAAGTCCAAAATACTTCATGAAACTACAAAATGCTAAATGTGTGAACTTAATTGGTAACAATTTTTATGTAGATGTAAGCCTTTGAAAAATGAATAGGCAGCCATAAAGCTTTAGTTTAAACCCTTTTCCCAAACCAAATCGCCTTCCACTAACAGCCATGCAATATATACTGAGTCTATGTAATTATATTTGCCTAACTTCTAATAGTACGGGTACCAAGTCGGTCTATCGTTTCAAAATCGCAAAAACATGGACCCCGAAAGATATAAAATTTTTGCGATATACCATCGAAAGGGGACCTTTTCCCGACCCCGAAACCACCATCACATTTTTGAGATCGAATTGCAAAACCGATTCAGGGGTTCTCAA
>FIZU01028757.1:0-14494 GCA_900064475.1 Pseudococcus longispinus
TTTTTCATGACTTTTATGACCCACCTTCCAAAATGATGACTTTTCATGACTTTTCATGACTTCATGACCTATAAAACAATCTGTAGGTACAACCCAACAAGACCATTTTCGATAATTTTTCACATTTACCACTGTTTTTTTAGGGGACACTTAAAATTATCAACTTTTGATATTATTCATGTTTTTCGAAACACAAAAAAAAAATATCTGAAAAAAAATTTTTGCAAATGAAATGGTCTCAACACATACCTACATTTTCACCAAAAAACCCCGTTTACGGCGATTTTTCACCTTTACTTCCATTTTCAGTAGCATTCATTTTCTATATATTTTCTTCATTTTTTTGATAAGTAGTTTTTGAAAAATTCTCAAAAGTACGATAATGATGAAAAATCACCATAAATGCCGTTTTTCGGTAAAAATGTACCCAAGTGTTGACTTCAGACCATTTTATTGGCAAAAAAAAAATATTTTCAAATTTTTTTAGACGTGTTTCCAAAAATATGAAAAATATGAAAAATTGATATTTTTCAATGCCCTTCAAAAACAGGGGTAAATGTGAAAAATCTCCGGAAATGGTCTTGTTGGGTCTTTTTGCTTGAAATTTTTAAAAAATGATAAAAAACTGTATTTTTTATGTTTTTTATATTTTTTAAAAAGGGGGGTGCCTGCTACACCATTTAAAATTCAGTTAGGGAAAAAAATCAAAAATAGAGAATTATTTTCTCCTTATGTGTAACCAGCTGACGGGAGGTCCCGAAAAAATTTCCAAAATAAACACCACCTCACGTTGTGTTCAACTTTCAAAATGGTCGTTGAAGGCCAGTTAGACGCATCAATCAAAGGGCTGCTCAAGAACGTTTTTTTTTCAGTTTTCAAATTTTAAAACAATGCTACCACCTCTTTTGGGCCTTGAAAAAAATATACCTCAAAGTATTAAAAAATTTTGGAAAAAAATCTAGCTTTGTCATTACAAAATTTTTTTGGCAATATTTTGAAAATTTCAAAGTGCAAAAAAATGAAGAAAATATTAAACAATTTTTTTGAAAAAATTTTCACATAGGTACTTACATAGTGTCCCAATTTGTGAAAATTTCAGAATTTTTCACCCATCCCTTCGAAGATTTTGCTTTTTGAATTTTCGACCTAAGGGAAGGGGTTCGGGTGAGGAGTGGTTAAAAATCAAGATGATGAGTTTTTACATCAGAGGTACATTTAAGACCATTTTCGACGTAATTTGGGCCCAGGATTAATTCCCCATCTTACCAGGGAAGGCCAAAACTTTAAAGACTTTTTTATAACTTGAATTAGGGCGACAATAAACTCCTTAATTTGCATAAATTACGACCCAATTCGTGATTTTTTTTCAAAACATGGTCAAAGATTCAAATTTTTTCTCAGTTTTTTAAATTTTCTCAAACTCTTACAAAAATTTAAAAAATTGAAGAAAATTCGACGAAACTTTTCAATTTTATTCGAATAAGAATGATTTGAGCAAGTACATTATTAATTTTCCCTCCCTTCTGCTTTTTTCTTTCTCCTAGAAAAAGGCTCAGTTCAATACGAAATTTTACCGAAATTTTGCGTGAAATAAAAATTGAAAAAGAAGAACTGCATTGATTTTTTGTTTTGATTATTTTCAAAAAAAAAAACAAAATGCAAAATTTGACTTTTTTATCTTTCATCTTTCATAATTCAATTTCCCAAAACATAAAATTTTTTCATGACTGTATTTTTTTTACCAAACATAAAATAAAATGTTAATTTTTTATTTCATTTCTCCTTTTGAACAAATTTTCGTGATTTTTTTCCCACTTTCATCAATTCATTTTCTAATCATCAATATTTTTTCATTTTGAACGTCGCAACTATATGGAAAAATTCATCGAATCTTGAAAAATGAAGATTTCTCTTTCTCAGAACACATCACAAATCAGTACAAGAATATGTCTTAGGTTCTCCCCCCCCCCTTCCTCGTACTTTTTAAAACGATTTTCTACTGCAAACTTGTCACCTAAAAAAATGTTGAAATTAATTGATGAGAAATTATTTTCAGATTCATGCAATCTGTTTACTGCATTTCCTATTCCCTCTTTTCGCTTATTCTTTCTCAAAATTGAATGAGTTACGATAAAATAAAAAAAATCAATTAAAATCAATCTTTTAAATTTCGATAAACCCTATTGGCGTTCTAAATTTTTTTTTTGAAACATTCAACTCATTAAAAATTTTTTTTCAATTTATCAATAATTTGAAATTGGGACTTTTTTTCTTCATCCAACTTGGAAATTAATTGTTATCAAATTTTCAAAAAATTAGCTTAACTTTTCTCAAAAAAACGAAATTGCATTTCTATTGTCAGAAAATTTGCGAAAACTACCATATATTTTTTAATTACAAATCCAATTAGGGTCAAAAAAGTTTCATTTCAGTTGAAAAAAATCCAAAAAAAATTGATAAGAATAAAAAATTTCAATTTTAATCCCTTCTTCCCACCAAAGGTGTATTTAAGATGTGTCCAGGGAGTTGGAACCTCCCCTTAACGACCTCAAAATTTGATTTTTGCCATATAAACTTTACATCAACTTATTCATAAATTATGAAATTCAATAATTAATTTCAAAATCCACACACATTTTCCACTGAAGCCACAAGTCCAACTACCCCTTTGCTTCCCCATCCCGAAAAATGGTAATTTCTATTCTTCTCTGGTTTTCGGTATTTCAGCATCTCAGGATTTAAAATATGCTTTTGCGATGACCTAACCAACGAAAAATTGGCGACGAAATTCTCTGTCGATGATTTTTAGGCATTCTGTCAGACATTAGACTTTCTGGAATTGGAAAATTTTTCAGATTTTAAACAACTTTTTAGACTTGAAAATTTTCAAAAATTCTGACTTTTCGAACTCAGAAAAATTTAGATTGCGTCAAAATTTGACTTTTGGACATTTTTCCGTCACGAAATTCAACCCTGACTTTTTAATATTTTTTCCGACATTGAATTAATTTTTTTTTCAAAATGTATGTTCTCAAAATTCAGACTTTTTAGACTTGAAAATTTTCATAGATAAGAAAAAAAACATGGAAATAGAACCAAGCAGGGGATGTTTTGTCTTTAATCAATTTTAATTTCACGAACAGGGTTAAAAACTTTCATATTCGAGTCAAAACATGTCATTTTAATTTTCAATTTCATTTCGTGCATTTTGATGCCCTCGATAGTGAAATTATAGCGGGGCGGGGGGAGCTTAAAGGACATTCCATTCAAACTGAAGTGTTTCAGTACTTTTCCCCGGGCAAATCTATCTCTTCATTCTTGTTCATTTCTTCAATGATTAAAAGTCCAAGAATTTTTATATCATTCTAATTATCCAGCACCTTCTACGCAATTCTTCGAACCGATTCCGGCCTCAATTCCAATAAAAATTCACGAAATCGTTTTCAAATACATCAATCAAGACCAGACTCGATTTCTTTTCTAATTCCATCTCTCGATAGCACATTACAAAACTCTCATTAAAATTATTCCATGTTTACCTAAGTAAAAATTGCCTGCACTCGTAGACATCGTTTAAATCCGTACTCGCCCCTTTTAATCCATTCTTCATATTCTTCCACACGTACCGAGACAGACTCATTCACCTTCCATAAAAATTGTCTATCAAAACCAAGAAAAAAATTTTAATCGTCATTCATCATTATCATTACTTCCAAGCCAAGGACGAGCCAACTTCACAATGATATAATCTTCGAGTCTGGCTATTCCATTTCGATCCAGCCCGAAGATCATGTGTTGTCGAATCACCTCACAGGCGACATCGACACCGGTTCGCAATTCTATTTAAATACACCCGGTAATTATCCATCGTTTGGTCAATCTACCTAACGAAATTCTTCGAATTCGACGCCAAAGTATACACTGGCACGTAACCTCTTGTTTTTTCCTCCGATTATTTTATTTTAAGTGGACGTCGTCACGCAACCAGCATCCTTGTTTTTACAATTTTTTTTACCCCCGGTTTCGAGAACGAGACGACCAAATACAATGATACGAAAACGAATATACGAGTATGTAGACTAGATACCATGCTATGGGGGAACCAAACGACGATGAAAAACCAGTCCATCATATTTAAAACATTCCGACAGCCAAGTTACGCCATCGAAACATCAAATTACTGCGTCTACGACTCGAAGCTATTGATGAAATGAAATTTCCATTCGTTGTGGCATTTGCATCACTCACCTGGGTATAAGTTGTTGAT
The DNA here is from genome assembly GCA_900064475.1 of Pseudococcus longispinus. NCBI lineage: Eukaryota > Metazoa > Arthropoda > Insecta > Hemiptera > Pseudococcidae > Pseudococcus > Pseudococcus longispinus. The sequence goes on from FIZU01028757.1 coordinate 4,268, forward strand.
GGCGTATTTCCATAGATCGCTTGAATATTTAGCAAAACCGAGGCGAATTTTTCGTAATCTAAAAAAGATGCAGTTTTCAGTATTCCGCTGAATGGATCGAGCCCAAACCATCCGTCCGGATCGCCACTGTGGATGAAATACTTGACCACTTGATCTTCGCCTGTGTGAACAAAATTGTACGAAATATCGAGTCATTAATTTGTACTGCAGTCGGTAGCTTTATGTGGTATTTTAATGCACTGTACCTAAGTCTATCTATAGATACATAAACTCGCGGCTCACCATCGAGAATGACCAAGGGTCATCGTATAGCCGCGTATGCAAAGCCTCCTCTCTCTCGTTGCCCATCTCTATCTCTAATACTAATTTAAAACGCGCATCGCAGGTAGAAAGGTAATCGTACATACAATGAAACAATGGCAGCTTTGCAGATACACCAAGAAGCCAGATACATAGGTACACAGCAAAGAGCCGACAGATCAAATATTGAGTAAATGATACAACATTAACGTAAAGAATGTCGAAATGCCGTACATATTTTAATATTCTGCTTCCTTTCGACTTCCCTGCTCGGTGCCCTGGCTGGCTTGGCCATTCGCGTTCGTTTCGTTTTGATATCTATGCACCGTGAAAGCATCGTCTCTTTTTTTTTTGTACACATTTACACGATAATCATTAAATTCGACAGAACCGAGGCACACCTAAATTACACCTGCGTTTATAAAACGAATAAGGAGAAAAAAAACACCTCTAATGTATCTAGGTAGTAGATGCACGTATAGGAGAGACCAATGAACGTAATACGCGTTTGTACCTAGGTGCCTTCCACCTTCGCCCCATCGTACGGTCATTATAACTCATCACAATGTCTTAATACTCTAAAAATGTTGTTATTCTTTACTAATGTCTGATGTTTACCTTACGGTAAGTACACATTGGCTACATCAAGACCTGCCGCTAAGATCTACTCACCCCCACCCCCGGCTCAATCATTCTTTTGTGGAAAAAATTTTTCCCAAGAATGCGGAGTACTTATTTGATGAAAAAATGAAAGCGATGTTTTGTTTAAAATTGTGCTTAATGGTGAGACTACCAATTTCTGAAAATTTTCCGAAGGTGGATAACCTTTATGATACCTTTTTGGGTTTTGGTTATGGCCCCATTAGGAAAATTTGAAAAAAAAATCGTCAAATTGTCAGAAACTTTTTGGAAAAAAATCATCCGACTTGACCAGAAACTCCAGTTGTTTGGACACTAGAGACAAATCGTCTAGTTGCTGGCGACTGGTCACTCTCCTGTAGACTAACAATTTTTAGACGAGCAACTATGTCTTGAACAAAATCTTCAGTTACCCAATCAGCTGGAGATTTTTATGGCAAAATGGGACAATTTTTTTCCAAAAAGTTGCTGACAACTTGACGATAATTTTTTTAAATTCTCATTATTGGTATAAACATTAGAGTGAAGTGTAAAAAAAAATACACCTTGGATTTTGACCAAATTCAAGGGAGTGGTTCATATTTAGTTGGAAATGAACCATAGAAAATTTCAGACCCCTAGCTCAAAGTGGGGTGGAGCAAGGGGGCCTCAAAGTGGGTTACCTTTCGAAAAAAGCATGGTTTTTGGCCATTTTTGGGTAGTGCCACCTGCATGGCACCTCCAGCACACCCCTAAAAAGTTGCGATTTGAGTTTCTACACCTCCTCAGGCCATTGACCTCGAAATTGGATATCACTTTTCGTACCCCACCAGAGGGTCAAAAAGTTGCAAATTGCTAAAAAATGAAGGTTTTTGATTTTTAAAAAAATTAAATATCCTTCGCTTGGTACCAAAACTGGGCCTAAATGGCTCCTATTGATCCAAAAAAATTATTTCGATTATAAAAATTGAAAAGTTTGAATTACAGGGTGACTAACTTTTAATTTTTGTAAAAAATGATTTTCACTACAAAAAATTACGAAATTTTAGGTTTTTTTTTATAAAAATCGAAAGTTGGCCACACTGCAAGAAAAACTTTTCAATGTTTTCAATCGAAATAATTTTTTTGGATCAATAGGAGCCATTCAGGCCTGGTTTTGGTACCAAGCGAATGGTATTTCATTTTTAAAAAAATTAAAAATTTTGATTTCTCAGCAATCTACAACTTTTTGACCCCCTGGTAAGGTAGGAAAAGTTGTATCCAAATTCGAGGGCAATAGCCTGGGAAGGTCTAAAAACTCAAATCGCGACTTTTTAGGGGTGTGCCGGAGGTGCCACACAGGTGGAACTACCCAATAGTGGCCAAAAACCACGTTTTTTTTCGAAAGTTACTCCACTTTGAGGTCGCTTAGCTCAGTTCTCCTTTGAGCTAGGGGCCAAAAATTTTCCATGGTTCATCCCCAACTAAATATGAACCACCCCATTGAATTTGGTCAGAATCGGAGGTATGTTTTTTTTCGCGTTCCACTCTAATAATAAACATTGCTTGAGAGGGTGAGAAATTACATAGGAGTAGAGTGGGACCTGAGCGAGATTTAGGTGGAAAAAAATCCCATTGGGTATAATCGAAAATTTAATGCGCTGATAATGGGTTGTTTATAGTGCTGAATTCACATCTGATATCATATTTGGCCAATCAACCCTCAGAGATGGAGGGAGGGGGTGCAAAAACTGAAAAGAGATGAAAAAATTGATATGGGTATCAAAATATAAATTTTCAGAGGCGCTGAATTCAAATATGACATTATTTTTTACGAATCACCCCCTCGATGGTGGGGAGAGGGGGTGCAAAAACTAAAAAGGGATGAAAAAGTTGATATGGGTATCAAAATACACATTTTCAGAGGCGCTGAATTCGAATATGGCATTATTTTTTACGAATTACCCCCTCGAGGGTGGGGGAGGGGTGCAAAAACTAAAAAGGGATGAAAAAGTTGATATGGGTATCAAAATATACATTTTCAGAGGCGCTGAATTCGAATATGACATTATTTTTTACCAATCATCCCCTCGAGGGTGGGGGGAGGGGGTGCAAAAACTAAAAAGGGATGAAAAAATTGATATGGGTATCAAAATATACATTTCAGAGTCGCTGAATTCGAATATAACACTATTTTTTACGAATCATCTCCCTCGAGGGTGGGGGGAGGGGGTGCAAAAATTAATAAGGGATGAAAAAATTGATATGGGTATCAATTCTATACATTTCAACAGGCTCTGAAACCAAATCTGATATTATTTTTTACCAATCACCGCTTCTGGGGTAACATAAAAATTATCATTGCGTATAGCCAGAGCTTCACAACCTGATGTGCCAAAAATTTCGCAAGAGGAGCAATGAATATTTTTTTTATTGACACCCCCCCCCCCCCTCCCCCATCATCGACCATCTGATTCAATTTTGCCAACTCTTCTAATTAAGGTTAGAGCGCGAAAAAAATTAACGAAGTACATTCACAATTCTTCACTAGAATTTTTTTTATAAATGTCACTATTTTTTGAACGAATGAAGCATCCTATCAAAAAATGTATAAGAACCAAAATTTTAGATCATAAAATTTTATTTCTTTTTGAAGCAGATACTTTTTTTCATAAAAAGGTTGGTTTTCATAATAATCGCAGTGAATCACCGAATGTTTGAAAATAAGACTAGTTTTTTTCAAACTCCAGAAGATTTTACGAAAATTTGAAAAATAAATAGTTACTTTCGGGTAGATAACTTGCTATTTTTTGATAGGGGTAAAAATTCGAGAATTGACCATGGCACACTCGTCATTTTTTTTCACTCAAAAATCCCAACCAGGCGAAAAACCTGACGAAATTTGAGTAGGAAATTCTTGGAATACACACACTTCTATTTTAATTTATCTATCTATAGGTTGTTTTTCAAAAATGATTTTCAATTCCAAATTTCAACTTTTTTGTGTTTTCTTTTTATTTATCAAAACCATACATTTTTTTATAGTTTCAAAATTAAATTACGAAAATAATTTTCAAGTAGATATTGTGAGACATTTTCATTCGAAATCACGTTTTTTTTTTTCAAAAATTGATTTTTGGGTCAAAAGTTTGATTAATTTGTGACCATCAATTTCAAATTATGTGTTTTCTGAGATTTTAATATCAAATGAATATCTACTTTCGGATCAAAATATACTTTTGTGATTTCAAGATAACAACAATTATGGAAAATACTTACGCAGGTATTATTCAAAAAAAGTGATTATTTTGAATTTTGATTAAAAATTGCCTGTTTTAAACTTGGAAATCAAAATGTTGTAATTTTTGTAATTTTAGACCGAAATAATGATAAAAAAAATTATTTTATACTCAAAAGCTGTGTTCACTCCGAACGTTGATTTTAAATTTAGAGGACTCTTCAATTTAGAAATCAAAATAATAGAATTCATATCACTTCTGAATCAAAACAACGGCTAGAAATAATGGCAAAAAATTTCTACTCTATTTTGATTTCAAATTTTAATTATTCAAAGTTGGAAATCTAAATGAAGTATTTTTTGAAATTTTTAATGATTGTGGATTTACTTTTGAGTAAAAAATTGTGACTACATTAATTTCGATTTATGATTTCAAATTTTGCCATTTTTTCAATTTTAGAATCAAAATAGCATTCGTATGATCTTGGATCAGAACAAAAATCCTGATTCTGTTTTGATTTTGATTTATAATTTTGAAGCTTTCAGCTTTGAAATAAATGTAGCAGGTTTTGTGATTTTAAGTCAAAATAATAATTTTATAAAATTTATTTTTGAACCAAAAATTATAGCTAAATTTTGATTTATGATTTCAAATTTTTTCATTTTTTCAACAATGGAATCAAAATCATAACATTTCTATAATTTTCTGATCGAAATAATGATTAGAAATAGTTATTGATCAAAAATCCTAACTCCATTTCGATTTTTATTCAAAATTTCGGGTGTTTCAACTTTTCGACACCTGAATGTAACAAATTTTATGATTTTTAGACCAAAACATTGACTTAAAAAAAGTTACTTTCGAGACAAAAATTATAACACCCATTTTCATATCAAATACACGATCAACCATATCCCAAGACGTCGACTTATTCCTGGTGGGAGGGGGTGGTAAAGATAATACTGAACTATAACGAAATTTACATTCGTACTATAACTCGATTTGTCACGTTTGGTCGTGCTTCGTTGGCTTGATCGGGATTTACGGGAGGTCTCCGGGCTCGAAACGATCCGGGAGAAAAAAAAAAGGTAGAAAAGTAACGCGCTCTCGTATCTCGTATGAAGTTAATCTGATAAATAACCGATCATGCGCAATAATACGCCAACTAAACAGGTATTTAAAAGGCACGACTATTTTTCCAATTTAATTAAACCAGTCTATCTCTTTCTTTCTGCTTTACTCGTGGTACGAATCAATGGCCAACGCGTACTCGAACAGAACGGAGACGGGCGAAGGGAGGGAGGGAGGCGGTCACCAATTTTACTTCATCAGCATGGTTCATATGGTTAGGAGCCTGCGAGGTTTTGATCATAGTATGGATCATGATTCAAGCAGAATAGAATAATGAGCTTCATTTTCAGTAATTTTCACCTATTATTTTCAAACTGACCTAAATTAATGAAAATCTGATTAAGTAGATGGGAAAGGTGTCTAGAGTTCGAAAAAATTATGAGATTTGGGTCAAAAGCAGTATGCACGAAATTCAAGTGAAACAAAAAGTTTCAATAAAAAATGTCAATTTTGAAAAAAAAAAACTCGAAATTACAAAAATCAGCAAAAAATGAATAAAACTGTCTCAAATATCTCAAAAATTTTTGAAAATGGAATTTCAATGAAAAACATCGAAAAATGACTTTGAAAATTTTGAAATTTCATCAAAGAAATTTTTCGCAAAATTTGCTCAAAATATCATAAAAATATAATACGAGCACTTTCGACGCTTTAATCGATTTTTACCACAAGCTGAGTAATTTCTGACTCAATTTCATACTTTTTCAAAACATTCTCTCATCAGAAACTTGATCAATTTCCACGGTTTTTCGACACTTAGCAATTTTTACCACTTTTGAACAAGTTTTATTCCAATTTTAAGCATTTGTATGTTTTTTAAACAGATTTTAACAATATTTCGACAATTTTTTTGAAAATGCAAGTATTTTTTAATGCAATTTTATACACATTTCTTTCATAATTTGAACCAATTTTGGAACATTTACAATAATTCTTCGAAAAAAAACATTCAAACACTTGAAAAAAACAGGTCAATTGAAATTGAAACTTCATAAAAAATGTTCTGGTGTCTTTGAAACAATTTCCAACCATTTTAGAACTTTCAGCAATGCATTTGGTGACCCCTGAAAAGACTTTAGAAATTCCATCGATAATCTAACGAGAACTGCAGATAATTTAAGCTTCGAAATGATTCCAAGGGCTACTCAATTTTCAATTATCCAAGAAACTGGAACTTTTCAGACGCCTAATCCCCTTTCAAAATCCACTCTGCTCTTTTCTGCTGCAAAATGGCTCAATTTCGAATCACTCCCTCATCCTAAACCCACTCTCAGCCATCACATCCCTCTATTCACCTCGCTTTACTCAGATACGATACAGAAATACGCTTATCTGCGCAAAAATTCCAATCATTCGAGCTATCGCCGAACGCTACCGTACATTTACCGGTTCGTCGCCACAACACGACACCGCAGTCCGCAATACGGTCACGATGCCGGCACGAATTGGTCGCCTGAGTAAAACAGAAAGCGCAGCAGTGAGGAGAAAAGAAGAAAAAAGAAAGAGCTTATACGTACAGCACAATTGAAAGAGTAGAAATACTTGATTGTTAATAAATCGAGGGTGAATTAACTGCGCATATCGATATACCTATCCGACGAGGACAAAAGCGGGGGTTGAGAGTATTATTACCATACAAACGGAGAAATATATAAAAAGACAAATACTACATAGGAATGCTGCATCAAAGAGACACACACGGACACTCGTAATAGCATTGAAAGAATAAACGACGCGACGCGCCGCGTCGCCGCACAGCTTTATAGTATCTATGCAAAGGTACACTGTACCTATACCTCTCTATACCTATAATAGTGAAGTGGACCGGGAGTATAGAAGAATTTCCTCATCTCTCTCTCTGTCGCTCTTTCTTTCTCGCAGAGTGTTATTAATTACCTAGATATGTAATCGATGCTCCGTGTAAACAGTATATATTTACATTGAAATCCGTTTCAATAAAACGGCGATAAAATAAAGTCCTTGGTATGCGGTATTAGGTATACGTACGTACGAGTATATGTGATCTGCCTCTATAGTGGCCAGCGAGTTGTCGAAGAGGAGAGGAAAAATAATCATATCCTAGCATCGCATAGTACCCAGATGTAATCAAAGACAATTGCTCGTATCTACGGTCATCTTTACTTTATACTCTCTCTTGAAATGTGTGCTTTTGGCTGGTGCAGCTGTGTGCTCGATAAAGCTGGACTTGACGATGGTCGACAAATTCGACGGATTTATTACGCATATCTAATCGTTGATATTCGAATCATGCAATATGGCGAAGAATTTCACATTTCGTTATTACAGTTAAAGGGTGTAACAATCAAAATTTGGGAAAAATTCTGTGAAAGAGAAGTTTTCGTCAGGGCTCATTCTGAAAGGAATCTCCAAAAAAATGTGGACATTTCCGAATTAATTTGCACTGCAATTTCAAAGTTGAAGTATTTGTATTTATTGACCATTTTCGAGTGGCATATATCACGAATAACTTGATGTTTCAAAAAAGCGAGATTCATGTATTTTTCGACGAATTCGAGCTCAATGGGTGAAGAGGGGGGAAGGGGCGTCCGCAGAATGAAGAAATGTCCAACGAGGGCAAAAAAGTTCAAGTCCAGTGGTGTCAACCTGGCCAACACTGATCGACACAAATGGTAGAAGAACTTCACCAAAGTTACTGCAGCTTTTCTAACCCATTTTTTACGCCTTCATCTGAGCTTTCATGCTGAAAATTTCAAACATTAAACAGTTTGATGGGGTTTCGAGTCGAAAAAGGCTGTAAGTACTTCGATAACGAAGCTCGACCTAAAAAAATCGTGATTGAAATGGTCAAAATTCTCAGATTTGAAGTATAACAGAGTGAATATCAATAGAAAAAAATCCAGAAGGGATATTTGCACTCCCAGAAATTCAACTCCACCCTCCAGAAATAAGTCACGATTTTTGACCAATACTTTTGGTAATTATTTTAATCCAAAAGTCACAAAATGTTAATTATCGATTCCAATGTTAAAAAAATTACGAAATTTGAAATTGAAGTAAAAAATTTAGTCACGATTTTCTAACTTTAAAATGGTTTTTCTGATCTAAAATTACGATATGCTTTGCTCATTGAATTTTTCAAGTCCATAAAGTCGTGATATTTGATATTTTCTTGAAATTTTCAAAGTCTAAAAAATCATTTGAATTTTGAAAAATTTTCCAAGTGCAAAAAAGTTGAACAAAATATCTAAAAGTCAGCGTAACGGATTTTCGTAAGGGAATTTTGCAATTGAATTTTTTGAAAAATTTCAGAAAATCAATTCCAAGTACAAAAAACTCAGCCTTAGGTAAAAAGCTGTCTGACTTGAGCTGTCTTGAAATTTTTGAGTCCATAAAGTTGAAAATTTCCAGGTTCAAAAATTCACATTTGATATCTTAAAAATTTTCAAAGTCCAAAAAAGCTTGATAAAATGCATGAAAGTCATCGTAATATCTGAAATTTTCCAAATCCAAGAAATCTGCCCGACAAGATAGTGAAAAGTTACCCTGATTACCAGAGATGAATTTAAGATTTTGCCGCTCTGGGCTAAAATTTAAATACCGTATTTTCAGACAAGCATTATCCTCCCTTCAAACAATTGTATTTTTTGTGAAACAATTTATTAAACTTTTTACATGTACTTTAAGGTAGAGTGAAAAAAAACATACTTCGGATCTTGACCAAATCCAAAGAGGTAGCTCATTTTGAGTTTGAGATGCATCCTAGAAAATTTTAGACTCCTAGCTCAAAGGGGGAGGGATCTGAGGGTGCTCAAATTGAGGTCACTTTTGAAAAAAAACGCAGTTTTTTGCCTGTTTTGGGTTGGCCCCTGCTTGGTACGAGTACCTCGGTCACCCCACTGAAAAAATGCAATTCAAGTTTATACACCGCCTCAGGCCATTGACCCCGAAATTGGAGACCACTTATTGCCCTCTATCAGGAGGTCGAAAAGTTGCAGATGGCTGAAGAATCTAGATTTTTGAGTTAGAAATAATTTTTTTAATCGAAATAATTATTCAAGTTTTTTTTCAAAATAATTTTAAAAATTTTCAAAATGATTTAAAAATTTTTTTTTTAAATACCCTAATTTTTAAATTTTTTTCAAAAAGTTTTTTATGAAAATTTTCCACCACATATTTCTCAAATCTTCGATTTTTCATCTTCAAAACTGGCCGCCCCAGAATTTTGCCGCTGCGGGCTATAGCCGGCTGAGCTCTGTAAATTCATGCCTGCTGATTACTAAAATTTTCCAAGTTCAAAAAGTCAAAATTATTTGTCTAACAAAATGGCTAAAAGTCAGCATTATCGCTGAAATGTTCCAAATTCAAAAAGTCAATGGAAATCTGAAAAATTTTTCCAAGTGCAAAAAAATCCGACAAAATGTCTAAAAGTCATCGTCAAGAAGTTTCGTCACGTGTTTCGCGGAATTACCTATAGAAAAAGCATAATATTCTATGCTGAAAATTGCAAAATTTGTATTTTAAAGTTTAAAAATTCAAAATTTCGGATAAAAGTGAACATAGAAACGATTTTTTATCAATGAAATCAAAAATCGAAAATTAGTGATAATTTTCAACTTAAAAATCATTATTTTGATTCCAAAGTTTGAAAAATTACAAAATTTGAAAACAAATCGAAATTTAATCATTATTTTTGACTCGAAAATAATTTTTTTTTCACATGAGTGATTCCTTTTTCAAATTTTGTGTACATCATATCATTGATTAAAATTCACATAACTCAATGAAGTGAAGAAGTTATGCACACTGTTAGAGCTGCGCTCTCTAGTTTTAAATTTAGTTTAGAATTTTTGATTACAACGGAGATAATTAATGCATTTTTTCGTACTTATTGATTTCGGATTTTCATTTGTTTTGAATTTTGACCCAATTTTTTATTGGTTATTTCTTTTGAATTTCTGTATATTTTTCATAATTTTCA
>FIZU01028768.1:0-17473 GCA_900064475.1 Pseudococcus longispinus
TTTTAGACATTTTGTCAGACTTTACTTTTGGACATTACCTATGTCAGACTTCTTTGAACTTGGAAAATTTTTCAGATTTTCATTGATTTTTAGACATTATGTCAGAGCTTTTTGGAATTGGAAAAAGAATTTAAATCAGCAAAAGCATATCCTATGTTTTATAGTTTCATGGGTAGTATGGAGATGGCGGTGACTTTTTTTTTACAGATTTGGTCATTGCTAAAGCATATCCTATGCTAATATTGTAAAAATCATGAAGAACCCTTGAAACAATGGAAAAGCTGTTGAAATATCATGAAAATTCTTTGAAATGATTCAAAATTAGTAAAAAAAAAAATACAAAAAATGTAACATTTTCTAGAGTTTTGCGAGATTTTTACGAAATTTTCAAAAATTTAATACAATTGATTTCCTTACGGAAGAAACTTCAAAAATCACATAATTTATTAGGTATTTGCTAAACATATAATAAGTTCACTCATTTTTACATTAATTAAAAATTATTTTGCAATATTTTGAACGATTCAACAATTAGTAGGTAGTTTTTGGTCAACAAAACATATACCTACTATCTACTAATTAATTTTGGAAATGGGAGAGTACTGTTATTGATCATTTAGGGTCATGATATAAAATTTAATATCTGGTAGGCAATTTTAAATACACTGAAGAAGCTTGCAAAGTAATTTAAATTCTGAAATACTTACAGTTCTGATGTTGACCAATGTCAAAAACGATCTGGCGGAGAAATCGTCGCAAAATAATACAAAACAGTTTTCGTAACCGTCAGCTGCCTGCTTATAAATTGATCCTGTCGTCAACGGTACAGCACTTTTGCTCCTTTCAGTTGAAAAGTTTAGCCTGAAGAAGAAGTAAAATCTCAGTAAATTCTAGTAAGTGGTACCTAATGAACTATCCATGCGAATAAGTTGTCGTCTTACTGCGAGATTTCAGCAATGGAAGACGTGACTTGAATGTCCTCTTGACCAAAATTCCAATTCGGATAATCATTTTTATTGGCTGGCGTGTAATCGTGGATTCTATACCAAATATTATTCCAAATATTCAAGTTGCATTTTTGGAATTGTTCTAAAAATAGGTAATTTCAAACAGAATCAATTTGAATGAAAATTACTCGTATGCAGATGCAAGCGTTGAATATAGGTACCTTGAATATTATTGTAGTACAGCTGTAAGCAAGAGAATGTAATATCTTTCGATGATTCTATGATGGGTCGTGTGGCACAATACAGAGATACCTTGAGATTTTTGCAATCACGAAGACGAAATTGTTCGCAAGCAACTACAATAGTACAGTCGGCGCAGTCTCTGATAAATATGCTGCAAGTATTCCATTCGTTTTGAGACTTTTTAAAATTTCTATACAATTAGTGATCATTAAATTGAGAAAAACACCACTTCGAACCTTCTTTTCATCGGTCCAAACACCAAAGTACAATGACAACAGTCATCGACAGTGACGGTATTGGTGAAATCCAACACGTATATCGTACTGTGAGAGCAATTTTGAATAATAAACTGTTGACCATTTATCGAACCAGGCAATTTCCATTTCTCCGTTTCGTTGACATTCTCCAATAAATAATCGCCGATAGTTGCACTTTCTCTATTATTCCTTTATGGTAAAAATTACATCAACTAAATAAGTAGGTAACCAACCAATTGAGTAAAAAAAGTTATAGAAAAATAGAAAAATAATACAACCATGAATACGATGCAGTTGATGACAAAGCCGGAGGTTTATTTTTTTGCAATAATTTCAATTTGGATAGAAAAACACCCATCGTAAACGAAAACATATGAAACGAATAATTGGCGAAGTTATTCGAATGTTTATATTTACAGTAAACAAGAATCGTTGCTATAGCAATTTAAAATCAGGTTAGGGTGGTATCAAAGGCTAAATTTTCACGTTTCACGGTTACCAGTAAACCCATTTCCCTCGGCGAAGATTCGAAACAACGATATTGTTTGATATATGGATTCCACAGGTAGGTACAGGTGCCTTGTTGAAGTTTTTTTCTTATACCTGCTTGTAAAATAGAAGATTTTTGGAAAGGAAAAGGCGGTTCGTACCCGACGTAAATAGAACCTTGACCAGGTTGGATTTGCGACCTGCATGCGAAATGTTCATGTTTTTGTATGATCCCTTGACCTCAAAAAAGCACAAATTACAATGAACCGTTTTCGAATACCTTCATGTACCTACCTTTTTTTTTTCATGTGAAAGCGTGAAACTTTTCTTAGAACTTTCTCATACTAATACCTGTATTTGATCGTATTTAGGTACAAGGTATGTTTTTCTTTCATTTTGAGTTAACAGTCGTTTCCTCAAAACTATCACAGTCAACTTGAAACGACAATAAATTACAAACATTAATCATAAATGACAAATTTTATTACAAGTTGATTGATAAAAAAATGGTACCTATGTATTAAAAGAATAGGTGGGTAAATCAACAGTAAAAACATAATTTCAACAATAATTATCCCTTGGAGGGGGAAAAATTATAAAAATCCACACTTCACTCAATGTGTCAACGAAATAGATCCACTCTTCAAGCTGACATATTAGTACATGGATATGTCTTTTTAAAATTCATAAGTTTTTAAATGCCTTACAAAAATTTCCCGGTATTTCCATACTACTTACTCGTGAAACAATAAAACACGGGATATGCTTTTGCTCATTGAATTTTTGAAAAATTTTCAAAGTTCAAAAAAGTTGGACAAAATATCTAAAAGCCATTGTAAGTGCATTTCGTGATGGAATTTTTTTGAAAAATTTTCGAAACCCAATTTAAAGTACAAAAAGTTAATAGAAATCTGAAAATTTTTCCAAATTCAAAAAAGTTTGATAAAATATCTAAAAGTCAGCCTTATGTTAAAAGCTGTCTGACAAAATGTCTAATTTGAACTTTCTTGAAATTTTCCAAGTCCAAAAATTGATTTGAGCTTCTAAAAATTTTCCAAGTCCAAAAAAGTCAGACAAAATGTTTGAAAGTCAATTTTTTAAGTTCAAAAAGTCAATGGAAATCTGAAAAATTTTCCAAGTACAAAAAAGTCTGATGAAATGTCTAAAATTCATCGTCGAGGAATTTCGTGACGGAATTTATGGAGACGAAAAATGGACAAAATTTTTAGATTGACTCGCCAGCCATAAGACATATCCATGTCAAAATGATGGGTACCAAAAACGAAAACTTCACATTTCAAATAAGCTACCTACTTAAACAATCAACTATTCGACCTGTTCATTTCGGTGCGAACGTTTTAAATATATGGGAAAATTTCATTTTGAACTCTTCAATTTCCTCAGAACTGACGAAATACCATTTCAAAAATTCATCAAGATTAACAGGGTATTTGAGAACATCGTACTCATTTCTGATCGAAGATTTGGCCTCTGCCTCTTGCACCATATTCTGAAATACTTCATCTGCGGATATCGATTGCTTGAATTTCATTACTCCATCGTCACTACCCAAACACCAGACTAAAAATTCCTGCAGCATATCAGCTTGAAACCATCCAAGATTAGAAGTAGTCAGGCACTTCTTCAAGAGATCGACAAAACGCTGTTTTAATTGTTTTGCGACTTGCTCAGTTGAAACAAATGTATTGACAAAGTTCATAGCAGGATGAAAAGAGATACTACGACTCGAATCCAGGCCAAAATAAAATGCAGTATTCTCCGTAGAAAATTTTGAAACAAGTTGATTCTTAAAATCAGCACCCAGATTAGCATCTGCATACGCATCTTCAATGAACTTGTTCATGGATTCGGCTCTAATCAGATGAATAAGCCTCAAATTATTTCCTTCACGGAGGAAGCACGCCTGCAATAGACGTTGCTTCCAATTTCTCTTCGTTTGCGCATCATCGCAAACAAAATTAAGAAATGCGTCCAATTTCTTGAAAAACCCTTCACGCAGGATTTCGAAACAATAAGGTACAATATTGTCATATTTAGACATCGTGTTTTCTTTAAATAGTTTAATTTCATTTTCGTTTTCAAAACACAATTTAATTATTTTATCCAAGTCTATTATGGGTGTATCTGTTATCAAATTCTGCCAAGTGTTATGCAAAAATGCTTTTCTTTCTTCCAAAGTTGCATCCTGTAATACCGTTAAAAGAAATCTCACCTCTCTAGGTTTCATCGGTCTAACAGAGGATCTTTCAAACAACCAATTTTTAGTCAAATTATTTTGTATTGCCGATCGTTTCAAATTATTGGGTGCACTTTTCCATACCTCGCAGCATAAATTTGTCTCACTTTCTGTGCTTTTAAAATATTCCCTGAAGGCCGGAAGCACATGTTCTATAGAATTCCGACCATGATGATGATCGGTTTCAATTTGAAAAATTTCTTCAATCAAATTACCGAAGCCACTTTCACTCATCTTATTTCTAATATACATCCAAGTTGGCATAACGTGCATTTTGTTTTCTGGGCCATAAGGCAACAAACGAGCCATTAAATCATTATCATTTTCAGCTAAAAATTTATCAAGCTCATGTTCGTTCAGTTTTGGTAAAATAAACCTGGCGAACATTTCTGGCGAATTTCGGGATAAGGTTACAGCAGCATTCAACTGATTTTCGCAGTTTTGACGGTTCCAAAAATACTCTAGTGATGTCCGATCGAACTCGCGCATATTGCCTAACATCACATCATCAATAGGTTGATTACTTGGATTAGGTATCTTATGCAATTCATCTTTAAGTTCACAAATCCAGTAAAACAATGTCGAACAGAGGTAGAAATTAATTCCATCCGTGGTGATATTTTCAGATACTGATGGCCAAAGTCGTCTGATATCTTTTTCGAAACAGTACATACAAGCAATCTTGAATTTTTCCTCATTGCTGAATCGATCGCATTGCATCATTTTCTTGGCCGTTCTGTAATAATGCACCGTGCCGTCAAAATGGTATACCAAATCGTCGAAATCAGCAAAAGTAGTGTAAGAAGAAGAACGATGGAAACTAAATGCTCCATTAAAATGATCGTAGCGCCATTGTAAAATTGACGATGCGAACCTTTCATTGAATATTTCGGTTATATCATAAATTTCTGATGGCAAATTTGGCATTATGTTTTTTAATGAGGAATCCTTCACTAGATGAGATACGAATTTATCCAAAGACTCATCCATACGACGCTTTTTAAGTTCCCCACGATGCAAATGGAAAACTATCGTGATGGCTGATAATTCTTGTAAAGTTGGTGGACTTGGATAAAGAAGATCGTACACGTTGTACAACATTTCAGCCATTTAAAAATCAGGATTCTTCTTTAAAGCTATTCGAATGAGGAAATCTGAAATCGAATGAGTCAATATTAAAGTGAAATTTGAACAATAATTTTTTTTAAAAGTATAAGAAAAGGGTTATTATGTCTGATAAAAATATCTAAAAGTGAAAGTAATTTTGAAACAGTTTAAATCATTTCAAGTCCAAAAACTCATCTTCCCACCTTATAAAATTTCTATGTCCAAAAAAGTTCAGAATCTCTGAAATTTTCCAAGTCCAGTATCATTATGCTTTCCCTTTATCTCCAACAAGAAATATAACCATATATTCGAAATACGTCTAAAAATCAAATTTTGAACCGGTCTAAATTTTTCAAAGTCCAAAAACTCATCTGCTGGCCTCAGATTCAAAAAATCAGTTACCTATCTATGAAATTTCTCCAAGCACAAAAAAGAATCTCTGAAATGTTTCAAGTCCAAAAAGTCGCCACGTTTTTTGTGTGGTAATGATTTGCCTAAATTTTGGTCTTTTTGGCGGCATAAAAAGTTCTCAATTATTTTGAGGCGAAGTTAGGTAAAGTGGACATCTTTTAATGTTCCTTTTTCTCCATGGATTGAGAGTCAACTTTCCTGAAATTTTTCAAGTCCAAAAAAGTGAAGTTGATCCAATCAAATATAATGTCTGTTTGTGCATATTTTTCAAAAAGTCAGATAAAAGTACCTACACCAACTACGTCTAACAAATAAGGTAAAATTATGTGTTTTTTGAACTTTTCCAAGTTCAAACAGTCGTTAAATTCTTTGAAATTTTCTTATTCTAAAAAGTCAGGTTGATTTAAAACAATTTTTGTCTTACAGAACGTCTAGAAGTCAGAGTGATTTCTGATTTTTTTCCCAGTCCAAAAAGTTGTTTGAAAGTTCAAACAAATTTTCAATTCTTAAAATTCAAGTCAAGTCAATTCTAATGTTTGACAAAATGTCTAAAAGTCATCTTCGGAGAAGTTTGTGACGGAATTTCAGATTGATCCAATAATGTTTAAAAGTCAGCGAGATTTATAATTTTTTTCGTCTAGTCCAAAAAGTCGTTTGAAATCTCTAAAAAAGTGCAATAGGTATGTAATGTGTGAAAAATGACTGAAAGTCAATCTTAAAAAATTAATAAATAAATGAAAATCTCAGAAACTTATCAAGTCTGAAAGTGAGATTAAAACAGATTGATCCAATATAATTTCTGTGTAACAAAATGTCTGAAAGTAAGCGTGGTTTTTGAAAATTTTCAAGTTCAAAAAGTCTAAATTGTTTGTATGACAAAATGTCTAAAAGTCAGCATTATTTTAAAAAAATTTCCAAGCCCAAAAAAGTCTGACCAAATGTCTAAAAGTCAGCGTGTCAAAATTTCGTGTTGTACTTTACATTAAAGAAACAGAAAGAAATGTCATAATTTTATTAAAATCACAGGTAATTCACAAAATAATACGAGTTTATTGATAGATACGAGTAGGTAGCTATACAATTATCTATGAGTGGAAAAAAGTCCCCGCCATTTCCATACTACACATGAAACTATAAAACATAGGATATGCCTTTGTTCATTGAATTTTATGTCTGATTTGAACTTTCTTGAAAATTTTCAAGTCCAAAAAAGTCTGACAAAATGTCTGAAAGTTAATTTTTCAAATTAAAAAAATCTAAATTGCTTGTCTGAAAAAATGTCTAAAAGTCAGCATTACCTCTGAAATTTTTAAAAAATCTAAATTGTTTGTCTGACACAATGATGGGCGGTTCCCGGGAACGATATTTTCATCGGGAATTCCCGGCAATTTTTTGGGAACGAGAATCCCACCGGGAATTCCCGCTGAAAATGAATTCTGTGGTCAATCCTCTACCATTATAGCTAACTACTATTGATTTCTGTACCATAGAACCTGAGAAAATGCATTTTTAATTTGTCATCCGAATTCTTTTGAAAAGTACTGATTTTTTTGTTTTATAAATTTATTGACAACAATAATTATAGAATTTTTGGCATTTATAAGGTTTTTAAATTAATATAAACGATTCGGAAATTAGTAAATCGTAACTACTATCATTGATTATTTATAGAATTTGTCGCATTTTTATGCCAAAAATTAAGAAAATTCCCCAAAATGGGAATTCCCAGGTTTGCCAAGCTGGGAACGGGAACGCCAAAAAACGGGAATTTGGGGAACTGGGATCCCATCACTGGTCTAACAAAATGTCCAACAGTCAGCATTATCTCTGAAAATTTTCAAGTTCAAAAAGTCAATAGAATTTGAAAATTTTTCCAAATCCACTAAGTCATCGTGACGGAATTTCGTAACGTTTTCGAGAAATTACTCATAGCAAAAGCATATCCTATGCTAAAATATGAGAAAAAATCACTATAATAGATAGGTAGTTATACACCTATAAATAGTTAAGTAATATAAAATTATGAAGAGGACAAAAAATGATTATCAACACATAAATGATCGGCTCAAAGCTCAAATTATTTCAAATCACTCGACCTCATCCCACCGGAAAACGTTTGGAACACTTTATCAAATCTTTTTTTAAACTCGAGAATTTCTTCAGGAGTATCAAAATACCACATCACAAAGTCATCGAGGTTGCGAGAATATGAAACCTTATAAGTTCTAAGAGTTACATAAGACATTTGATTTCTCACCATTTTTTGAAATATTTCATTTGCAGAAATAGATTTTTTGAATTCGATAACTTTTTCATCATCATTTTCGAAACACCACACTAGAAATTCTTGCAAAAAAGTAAATCGAAAATTTGAAAGAAAACCACCATTCAGGTGCTTTTTCAATGACACCACTAAACGCTCTTTGAATTGCAACACATATAACTCACCCCATACGAAGGTATCAACAAATTGCATGACAGAAGGGAAATAACCAAAGCGAATACATTCAAGTGAACAATGATAAACTATAGGTAACACTGTCAGTTCGTTTTTGAAATTAATCGCGAGAGCACGGTAATCAAAAGCATCCTCGATGAATTCATTCATCGATTGGATTCTGTCAAAATGTAAAACGTTTAAAATGGATTGTTTGCCCAGGAAGTTCAACCGTAACAATCGTCGCTTCAACCATTTTCTTGTTCGTGTTTGAGGACAACAAAAATTCAAAAAAGTGTCTACTTCATCAAAAAACCCATTTTGTAATAATTGCAGGCAATACGGACTGATATTCTCATACTGAGTTAGAGTACTCGCCTTGAATTTTTCAAATTCGGCATCATTTTTAAAGCAGATTTTCATTATTCGAAGCAAATCTTCATCGCGGGAGTTGACGATCAAATTCTGCCAATTTTTTTGCCAGAAAAAGTTTCTCTCGTCTAAACTGGCATTCAGCAGCATTGTGAGTAGAAATCTGATTTCTCTAGGCTCCGAAGGCATTAGATATTGTTTTTTGAACAACGTTTCGCTAGGTTGGCATAAAATGTTTCTAATTGCGGATTGTTTCAAATGATGGGGAGTGCCATCCCATACCTTACAACACAAATATGTCTTATTTATGGAACTGCTAGACTCCCCGTCGATTTCCGAAAGTTTGTTTTTCAAAACATCCTCAACAAATCGATGATTCGTCTCAGTTTTCAAAATTTTTCCAACTAGAAGGTTAAAATCGTTTTCACTGATTTTGTTACTTATATAAGCCCAAGTTGGAAGCACATAAACTGCATACTGGCTATCCATTAGAAAACCAAACATTAATACCACCCCTTTCTCTTCAACAAATTTGTCGAGTTGTTGACCATTCAATTTTGGTAAAATGAACCTAACAAATAATTCTTTATAACGCATACAAGTGTCACCGACTATTCGATGCTGACTTGCTGAAGATAGACGATTCCAAAAATACAGTACAGATGACCATGGATGGCACCAACGATTATCGAGCATCATCTCATCAACTGGATAATTTTGTGAATGTAGTATCTTGTCCAATTCATTTCTGAGATTGCAGATCCAATAATACAGCAAGGGAAAAGTAGAGAAATCAAGTCCATCCAAGTTTACAAATTTGTTGCATACAGATGGCCAAAGTTGTCTGATTTCTTCTTCGAAGCAATACATACAAGCGATTTTAAATTTTTCCTCGGCACTAAATCGATCACAAAGCATCATTTTCCTGGCTGTCCTGCAATGATGCACTGTGCCGTCAAAATCGTATGCCAAATCGTCGAAATCGTTGAAAACTGTGTAGGAAAAAGAGCGATGGAACCTAAATACTCGATCAAAATTATGGTAGTGCCATTGTTCAGTTGACAATCCGAACTTTTCTGCATATATTTTGATTGTATTATAAATTTGAGAGGGCAAATTTGGGATTACGTTTTTTAATGAGAAATTCTTCACAAATTGGTATGCGAATTTAACCAAAGTTCCATTAGTACGATGCTTTTCCAGTTCCCTATGATGTAAATGCACGACAACAACGATAGCTGATAATTCTTGTAATGTTGGTGGACTTGAATATACGAGATCGTACACGTTGGACGACATTCCAATTATTTCACGAACGTGATTCTCCTCCAACGCAATCCGAATAAGAAAATCTGAAATTGAGCGAATCATCATGAAGTGATTTTCAATGAAAGAATTTCCCAAAAAAAAAGATACCTGCATCACAAAATTGAAGAAACATCTTGCATTGCTCTCTGCCGAAAAACTATTCAAAATTTCAAAAAACGTTCTTTCTTGGATACAAGGTAATATGAATTTTTTGATATCATGTGAAGGAAGCACCCGCCATCATTAATTTTGGAAACAATTCAAAAACTGTGTCACATCAAAGGTTATTTTGTAGTCTCGCTGATTTCTCCAACAAACAATAGATTTTGGGTTCCCAAAAAAATTTGTTTGAAATTTTAGTAGGTACATCATACAAACTAATACCAAGTTATCAACTTAGATGCCTAACTACCTATTATGTGAATCATTCCAACCAATTAAGGCTCAATTTTAGAAAATTTTCAGATCTCAGCACAAAAATAGCGATGTCTCTAATTTTCTCATGCGATGAAGCATCTAGTTCTTTGTTTTTGGAAACAGCAGGGTTGGGTACATGATTCAAACTTCTTGAAAATTAAAACTGGTGAAGGAAATATCTAACACAAGTAATTTAATTTCGTCACGAATTTTCTCTTTTGCCAATTGCTAGACAACAAAACTTTACTACAGAGTGGAACAAGTACCTATTTGTATTACAAATAGGAGGAAATCGCAGGTTTTTATTACAATTTTAGGTAGGCACGTCACAAAATAATACAAGTTTATTGGCAGATAGCTCTGCTATTATCCATGAGCAAGACAAAAGTAGATATGACACAAATAAATCACAATATATACGTATGTGAAATAACGAAAAGAACAAAAATGATTATCAACACATAAATGATCGGCTCAAAGCTCAAATTATTTCAAATCACTCACCCTTACCGCCTCGGAGCAAACATTTGGAATACAGCATTAAATTTTTTTTTAAACTCGCGAACCTCCTCAGGAGTGTCGAAATACCACATCAAAAATTCATCGAGGTTGAGAGGATACCGCATTACACCTCTTCTAAGAATCGCTAAAGATTTTTCCTTTTCTACCATTTTATGAAATATTTCATCTACAGATATAGATTTTTTGAATTCGATAACTTCATCATCATCATTCTCCAAACACCACACTAAAAATTCTTGCAAAAAAGCAACTCGAATATTCGAAAGAAAGCCACCAATCAGGTGCTTCCTCAATGCCACCAAAAAACGCTCTTTGAGCTGCATCACAAGTTCTTCACTCCATACAAAGGTATTAACAAATTTCATGGCGGAAGGGAAATAACCAAAGCGAATACATTCAAGCAAACAATCATAAGCTACGGGTAACAATGCCAGTTGATTTTTAAAATTAATCGCGAGGGTATGGCTATCAAAAGCATCATCAATAAATTCACTCATCGATTGGACTCTGCCGAAATGTAAAACGTTCAAAACGGATTCCTCGCCCAGGAAGTTCAACTGTAACAGCTGTCGCTTTAACAATTTTCTTGTTCGTGTTTCAGAACAGCAAAAATTTAAAAAAACGTCTATTTGGCCAAAAAAACCACTTTTCAATAATTCGAGACAATACGGACTGATATTCTCATACTCAGTTAGAGCACTTGCCTTGAATTTTTCAATTTCAGTATCATTTTTAAAGCAGATCTTCATTATTCTATCCAAATCTTTATCACGAGTGTTGACGATCAAGTTCTGCCAATTTTTATGCCAGAAAGAGTTCCTTTCATTTAAACTAGCATCCAGTAGCATTGTGAATAGAAATCTGATCTCTCTAGGCTCTGAAGGCATCACAAATTTTTTTTTGAATAACATTTCGTTAGATTGACCTAAAATATTTTTTATTGCTGATTGTTTCAAGTGATGAGGTGTGCTTCCCCATACCTTACAACACAAATATGTCTTATTTATAGTAAAAGGTCCGTTCTTCATTTCTAAAAGTCTGTTTCTCAAAACATCTTCAACGATACGATGATTTGTCTCAATTTGCAAAATTTTTTCAACTAGATGGGTAAAGTCGTTTTCACTGATTTTGTTACAAATATAAGCCCAGGTTGGAAGCACATAAACTGCATACTGCATATCTTGTATAAAATCGGATATCAATATCACTCCTTTCCTTGCAACAAATCTGTCGAGTTGCTGGTTGTTCAATTTTGGTAAAATAAACCTAACAAATAATTCTTTATGAAGCATACAAATGTCAACGACTTTTCGATCTTGACTTTCTAAAGACAGACGATTCCAAAAATACTGTACAGATGGCCATAGATGATAGCGACAATTATCGAGCATTATCCCATCAATGGGATCATTGTGTGGATTTGGTATCTTGTCAAGTTCATTTTTAAGGTTACAGATCCAATAGTACAATAAGGGAAAGGTAGGAAAATCAATTTCATCCAAATTTACAAATTTGCTGCCTACGGATGGCCAAAGTTGTCTTATGTCATCTTCGAAGCAGTACATACACGCGATTTTGAATTTCTCCTCGTCGTTGAAGCGATCACAAAGCATCATTCTTCTGGCTGTTCGGATATAGTGAATGCTCCCATCGTAATCGCAAACAAAATCATCGAAATAGTTCAAAATATCGTGAACATTTTTACAATGAAAAATGAATACTCCGAAGAAGTGATTTCGTAGCCATTCTGCAATCGAGCACACAAATTTGCTCATATGTTTTTCGATTTCGTCATAAATCACTTGAGGCAAATCAGGAATCGCACTTTTTACTGTGGGAACTAGTTCTGGAGAGAATTTATCTATAGTCTTGTTCAAACGATATTTGTTGAGTTCAAAACGCCATAACTCAAGGCCAACTGCCATTGATGAGATTTCTTTCAAAGTGATTGGACTCGGATAAATAAGGTCATAAAGGTCAAGTGCGATTCCAGTCATTTCAAATTCTTGCTCCAGTTTTGGTCCAACTTGAAAAATGAATCTAAAATTGAAACGATCGAATTAATATTTCGATGGGGAACTCAAGAAAACTTCTAATGTGAAATCAACATCTTCCTCTCCCTGCAAGGTCACTTAAAGACTTCTCAGATTCATACCCATTAAATTTGCATATCGAAAACCAAGCTGTCAATATAAATTGGAGGTATGGGTACTCTAGAAATTACACGAAATTCGAAACCCTTCCCTAAAAATGCAATTTTTTACGAATGAAGAAGTCAAAATAACTAACAATAGATTGGAAAGTGGCAGTAAGATGAACCAATGTCGATTCAAGTTTCCCATGAGGAGGTGTTTCAGTATCAATTCTAAACATTTTTGTACCTACTAGCTCTTTTCAGTCAAAAGTTCCATTAACCTATCTCCTAATTTCTGCCATAATGTATAAAAGCAAAAAAAAATCATCTTAAAAACTTATAAAAATGATTATAATGAAAAAAAAATTATTATTATGAAAATTTTAAAAATCATCACAATGTTTGGTATAAAATATTTATTTTGTATAGAGTATACTTAATGGTATTCTAGATACGTATTAAAACAACAAAATAGGTAAATATGGAAACATACACTTAAAGTAAGCTCAAATTATCTCAAATATTTAAACATTTCATCTCTGAGAAAATACCTCAAATATATGGGTGAATTCCTTTTTAAACTCCTGGATCTCTTCGAAGGAATTAAAATACCAAATCAAAAATTCATCAAGGTTGAGAGGAGATCTCGTTATCACACCCGATTCGAGAATCCCACCATCGTGATAGTATGAAGAAGATCTTTGATTTTCTACCATATGATTCAACACTTCACTGGCTGATATAGATTGTTTGAATTTAGTAACTTCGTCGTCATTTCCCAAGCACCAAACGAGGAAATTTTGTAAATTCCCAGCATTCATTTGCCAAAGAGTCCCAGCGATCAGGTGACTTTTCAAAATATCGACAAAACTTTTTTTCATTTGCATCACAACTTGATCATTTGATACAAATATATTGACAAACTTCTCGAGACCGGAGAAATATCCTAAACGAATGGATTCTAATAAGCAGTGTTCTGTTACGGGTGATGACGTTAGTTGATTTTTGAACTCGGCTGCTTGGTCTGGGGTATCGAAAGCATCATCGATGAACTCATTCATTACTTTGGCTCCACGAAGATGCAATAATTTTAAAACAGAATCTTCGCCGAGAAAGCAAGACTGCAATAAGCGTTGTTTCAATTCCCTTCTCGCCGGAGTTTCAGGACAACAGAAATTCAGAAAATCGTCCAAAACCACAAAACATCCTTCTTCTAACATTTTAACGCAATATGAACGGATATTTTCATAATTAGCCATAGCGGTTCGTTTAAACTGAATAATATCGTTTTCGTTTTTGAAGCACATGTTCATTATTCGATGCAGATCTTCGCCACGCGTTCCATTTATCAAATTATGCCAATTTTTATGCCAAAAAGCGTTTCTCTCTTCGAATGTGGCATCCAACAACACCGTTAATAAAAACTTGACTTCTCTGAATTCCGAAGGCAGAACACTTTGTCTTTCAAACAACCGGTGATTATCTAAAACGTTTTTTATCGCTGATTGTTTCAATTTATCCGGAGAATTTCTCCACACCTCGCAACATAAATACGTTTCGTCTTCGGTACTCAACCAATCTCCAAGCTCTGAGGATTCGTCGTCTGAAGTATTTTCTGCGATATGATAATTAGTCTCGGTTACTAAAAGTTCTTCCACTAGATTCGTAAAATTGCTTTCGTTCATTTTGTTTTTAATATACATCCAAGTTGGAAGAAGGTAAAATTTATCTTGACTGTTGGTCAACAAAGCAGATATCAAGTAACTGCCTCGCTCGACCACAAACTTATCAAGCTCTTGTTCATTCAACTTTGATAAAAAAAATCGCACGAAAGTTTCTTTATCAATCATCGACATATCTATAGCTTTTCTCAATCGATTTTCCGAGTCGATACGATTCCAAAAATACTCTAAAGAAGACCAATTATAAGAAAAACACTTATCAATCATCATCTCATCGACTGAATCAGCATACTGTTCAGGAACCTTATGCAATTCATCTTTAAGCAAACAGATCCAATAAAACAATTGCGGGCAACGATTGAAATCGATCTCATTTAGATCAATTTTTTCGGATACAGATGGCCAAATTTTTCTGACATCGTTTTCAAAACAATACATGCAAGCGATTTTAAATTTTTCATCGTCGCTAAGTCGATTACAAGAAATCATTCGTTTGGCAGTACGGACATAATTAATTGTGCCATCGCAATCGCTTGCGAAGTCATCAAAATCGTTCAAAATGTCGTTTCGATGGCTACGATGAAAATCAAACACTTTGGAGGAATGATGTCGCAGCCATTGTTCCAGTGAAAAACCGAACCTGTGGGTGTATTCTTCGATCATACAATTGATCGCCGATGGCAGATTGGGAATTATGGTTTTTAAAAATATACCTGGCCCAGACTCAAACATGATCAAATTATCTTTCACATCGTATTGATTGAGTTCCCGACGCCATAAATCCACCGCTACTGCACTACACGAGATTTCTTTCAGGGCCACCGGACTCGGATATACTAGATCATACACGTAAGATACCATCCCAGCCATTTCAAACTCTTGCTTCTTTTTGTATCCAACTCGAAAGATAAATCTAAAATCGAAACGGCGAATTACTTCAATGAAGAACGAAATAAACTCGTAGTGAAAAATCGAGACACTTTTCTTCCTGCAAGGGCACATGAAGACCATTCAGACTCAGACCCTTGAAATTGTGCTCGACGGATCAAAAAAATGAAAAAATTTTCCTGTTGGTGCTTCACTTGATACCCAACATAGGAGAGAGTTGATTTTTGGTACACCCTCTCCCTCTATCCTTCCAGGAAACCTTAGTGGTTTAGTCCAAAATTTAGATACTCGTTAGAAATACATTTCTGAGGTAAAAGTCCCCGACATTTCCACACTACCCATGAAACTATAAAACGCATTTGTAGAATATGCTTTTGCCCATTGAATTTTTCAAGTTTATAAATTCATGATATTTGAAATTTTCTGGAAATTTTCCAAGTCCAAAAAGTCGTTTGAATTCTGAAAAAATGTTCAAGTTCAAAAAAGTCAGACAAAATATCTGAAAGTCATCGTAACGGATTTACGTGAATGAATTTCGTAATGGAATTTTTTTGAACAGTTTTTGAAATCCAATTCCGAGTACAAAAAGTTGGTAGAAATCTGAAAATTTTTCTAAATTTAAAAAAGTCTGATAAAATGTCTGAAAGTCAGCGTAATCATACTTATACAGTATACACTGTGATACCTATTCAATTCAACTCGAAATTTCCAAAATTGTATCTTGAGCCCAACTTCCTTCGGGCCTCGGGGTACCTTTCACCTTTTTTTGGTAAAATAATATCAGCAACGGACTCGCCCTCGGGGCAACATATTCTTGGTCAAGGGTCGAAATAACCGCGAAAATGGACTCAGGGACGTCGAAAACCTGAACCAAGTCGAAATGTTAGGAAAAAGTCCTAGAAAAGGCATTGAGTAATAACAAGGTTTCATGCAATGTTATAACTCAAAATAGCAAAAAAAAAAAAACATTGAGTAAAACATTGATATGTATAGAAAGTATAATAGAGGCTTTGAGATTTAAAAAAATGTATTTGATCACCTAAAATGATCAATATATTGTGTTCGAAGAGATGTTCGAAAAACTTATAAGAATTTCTTCAATCGCCATTTTCCAAAAATTTGATTTTTTGAGATAGGTACTTATGACATTATTATTCCGGATGTGCAATATGTTATATAGTACGCCTTATGTAGGTATAGGTAATAGTCGAGAGTATTTTTCTTAGGATTTTTTATATGGGCGTAAGACACTCAAAAACGCAAAAAATATAAAATGTATCTAATAATGGTAATCTAGATACGTATATTAATAAAACAATATGAATATCGAAACATAAGGTAGGTAAGCTCAAATTATCTCAAACATTCAACAATTTCATCTCGAAGAAAATACTTTGACTACATCGATGAATTCTTTTTTAAACTCCTGGATCTCTTCAGACGTAACAAAATACCAAATCAAAAATCCATCGAGGTTGGGAGGATATTTCAATATCACATCTGGCTGAAGAATACCACGATCGTGATAGCACGAAGAAGATCTTCGCTTTTCCATTTCCACCACATGATGTAACACATCGCTTACTGACATAGATTGCTTGAACTTAGTAACTTCGTCGTCATTTCCCAAACACCAAACGAGGAAATTCTGCAAACTTCCAGCATTCATTTGCCAAAGGGTACCACCAGTCAGATGACTTTTCAAAACATCAACAAAACTTTTTTTCATCAACACCACAACTTGATCATTCGATACAAACGTAGGGGAAGAGGTCCAGCCTTTAGACACTTTTCGTTTTTTCGTGATTTCCGACCCCTAAATATTATTGAATAATTTTTTTTATATTTTTAGCCTATTCTCAATGTTTTCCCCACCATTACGACCAAAAATTTTTTTAATATATGCCAAACTCACCCAGGAATGAATTTTTGAAAAAAACACCAGTTTTGGCTAAAGGCTGGTTAGAGCCGTCAGGCTTTAGACAGTGGTCAGGGAGTCTAT
>FIZU01028778.1:0-10588 GCA_900064475.1 Pseudococcus longispinus
CGTATTCCGGTTGCTATGGGGGAGTACAATCAGCAGACAAGGCACTCGTTCTTCTATGCCCACTTTTCCCCCTCATACCTTTGAGACCCCTCCAGAGATGTTGGATGGTAGAACCCCCCAGGATAGGTAGGGATATTTTGAAAGTGTTTTCTGGCTGCGGGGGTGGAGTACAATCAGTTGACGGTACACTCCTTGTTTTTTTCAAATTTTGTCTTCTTAGTGTCCGTTCTCATATATTTTGTCTGTGGTTACGTAGAAAAATATTTAAAAAAGGCGGGGTTACAAGAGGTGACCTGAATTGCTCAGTTCATGAGAAACATTTCTATGATATTAGTTTTTAAAAGTCTCATGACACCTATGGCAGGTTATCATGTGTGTATGATAACTAGTTCGACAGGACTCCACTTATCAGTCATTATAACATAAAATTCGCGAAAAATCCCATAATCACTCAGTCCAGTGTCCATTTTACCACACACATTTGACAAATACGAATACAATATTTCTCTCTCGAAAATTACAACACAAAATCAACGCAGATAAAACTCTTTTAGCGATAAACCAAGATCTCTGGAACGAAACGCGAAACAAAAAAATCCCACAAGGGAACTCACCCATCACGAAATTTCAAAAAAGAACAAAAAACGTGAAAAAAAGGTAAGCGAAGCAAAAAAGAAAGCATTTTTCTTCCACGTATAGTTTGATTTTTATCATTTTGACGCAATTTGACACGGAAGGTGAAAAAAATCATAAGAAACAAAAGAGCATAAAGGCGAAAGCGAAGCAACTCGAAGGTGGAAATCGGGCGAAAAACACGATATAATAATATCGAAAACATGGAACGCGGATGATGAAGTTCGGGAGGGAGTGATTTGTTCATCTCGGTACGTAGACGATTCGCCAAAAAGACGTATATAACATCATAACGAAATGTTGTTAGTAATAACTGGACAACGGTGAATTGTAAATGGGATTCGTCATCGTTTTGTATTTTAGGAGCTCGCGTACGCATTCCTTTGGGGTCAATTGCCATAATAATAAAGCGCTTGTAAAGCCGTATTGCTTCGAGTACGAGTAGATATACTCATATGCGCGAGAACGAGACCATTTCGATAACTCTCTCGTCGAAACGGTCACGCATTTGAGATTTGAGCGTATTTTCACGACCAAGGCGACATCGCGAACACGACGCTCATACTACATACGTATCTCTAGATGTACTCTCTAAACAAATAATACATGTATATACAAGAACCTACCTATATTACATATCTTAATGTCTGTCTCACGGTAAGCTTACTTTCCCAGTTTCTTACTTATTTTCTACCTACTAAATCAAAAATAAACCAGAGAGTTGGCCCACCCTCTTAATTTTAACTCATTTACCGCAAGCCCGAAGCATCAGAACATTTATTTCGTAATACACATATCCACACTATTTTTAGGGTGAAAACAATGACATACTTATCCAAGTTCATACAGTCTTTCCTTTTATTTCCAACATTCCACACCATTTACATATAATTTCATCTCAAAATATTCATGTTTCAAAGAACATTAACGAAGACTTGAAAATAAAATTTTGATTTTGTTTTTAGAAATGAAGTAGGTAAAAGAACGGAGCAGCAGGGTACCAGGAACAATTTCGAGGAAAAGAATACCACGAATAGAAGATCAAAGGCGAAAAAAATTTCCAAAGATATAAATCACAAGAAATCACGTGAAACTGCACTAAAACATTCTGAATCACGCGAGTACATAAAAGTTCTAATTTTTCTCACATTTTTTCATTCAAAGGGGTGTGAGAGAGGGAGAGGGAGGGAAAAAATTACCAAATGTACGCTCGAATACTGAACCGACCAAATTTTGGCTTATAAAATTTCCAAATAGAAATGTTAAAGTGAAAACTGTTTCAGAATTTTCTAACACATTCGGCAAAATTTTTCTCAAGTTTACCCCTATCTCTATCTCCCTACCCCCATCCCCATCCCCATCCCCATTCCCATTCCCATTCCGCAAAAAACAAAAATGATTTCAAGTTTTGCACAAATGCTCAAATTCTAGAAAAAATCAGTAGTACACGAAAAGAACGAGTTCAGAGAAAAATATGTTTAATGAAAGTTCTACTTTTTTTCGATTTAGGTGACGAATTGCAGAAAAAATGAACTTTGAACAAAAAATGCCAGAGTTTTGAGCAAAATGTATGATTTTCAACACTTTTTAGATTTTCAGCATCATTTCGTCAAATGGAAGACTTTTTTAACAATTATTTCATCGTATGCAATATTTCTACATCAAAGCTTCTCGAAATGAAATACAAAACTTCAAAATTTTCAGGGGGCCTCGAAATTTCCAAATCAAAATGCAGGATTTCTTCAAAATTTTGCAAAACCTTCGACAAGATTTCTCTGACCCCTCCCCCCCTCCCCCCTAAGAGAATTATTTCAGGTTTTGCCCGGGTGTTCAATTTTTAAAAAAAAAACATCAGAAACACGATAAGTAAATTGAACAAGATCAAAGAAACAATTTTTCAACAAAATTAGCAAAATAAGATAACAATGATTTTTGCTGAATTTTGAATGAAAAATGCGAGACTTTTTAATCACTTTCAGCATCTGTTGGACACCTTGATTTCTATCTCACTCAAAAATAAAAATTTGAGAAAAATACTGACGAAATATATGATTTAACCACTACACTTCAAAAGCAACTAAGTGCCACAGAACTATCTGCTATCTCATTTTCATCCCAAACGATTTGCAGCAAAGATTCTCTACGGTGAGGTAGAGAGACAAAAAAAATATTGTCTCCTGATCACGACCAAATACATTAAGGTAAGTAGTTCAATTCCGAGTTGAATAAACGCAAAGCCAAAAATGACCACTTTTTTTCAATTCGTTGAGAAGTTACACACTAAAAAAAAGAGCTAAGGTGAGGATCAAAATTTTTCAACTTTGAGAAGCCCTGAATCGGTTTTGCAAATCGATTCCAAAAATGTGATAGCAGATTTGAGATCGGATATAGGTCCTCTTTGTAACTAACTATTACAAAATTGCATCTTCAAATATACGTATATAGGTGAAGTACGAGTAGAATAACTTACCCATATCGGTAATTATTACTATATTATTCGCTTATTTTCACGGTAGAAATTTGATACTCACCTGAAACAAAAAAATCAAAATGAAATCTCGATTAGTTATTAATTAAAACATCGAGAATTAACGAACATTATAAAATCAACGATTTCATTAATTTCGTACCAAGCAGCCAAATACAGCAAGATGTGAACAAAAACCACACCAGGAGGACAGCCAAGTTAGGATAAATTTAAAGAGCACCCTGTTCCCTTCCTTCGTGACCATCCTTTGATATAAACTACTGTCCCTTTCATAGTCGCAATACGTGTAAACGAAGTAATTACGGATTAAATGGATGGCTTATTCGCACCAATCGTCATTTCACGATTAAAGGGAGACTCCGCGACTACACAGACGAGCCGACGATACCATTACGAAAATAATATAGCATATGCGGCGAAAAAACCATGCAAAGTCCAACTTTCAGGGGTCCTAAAACTATTCGCGGAAATTTCGCGCAGGAATTGGCACCGCGTGGCTAATTCGTTTTTCTGGTTCAGCGTGCGAAGCGCATCAGAGAAGAGCTACAGCTAGAGAGAGAGAAGCAGGAAAATGAAAATGATAGTAACAGGAGCGAGGGATCGGCTGCGGCATCGCATCCGTATCGTCGTCGCGAAGATTACAAGGTAAATGTATCGCGAAGGGGTTGATTTTACATAATTGTTACAAATGAACCCTTCGTACTGATTATTATAAATAGCATCCCGGCAGTAGCTTTATACGCGGGGTGAAATTCCATTTGTAATTTTACTCTTCATATACGAATACTACGAAACCGGCAGCCGCATTGGCAGCGCGAATTAAACACCGTATTATGGTTAATCATCGAACCGGTTAACGCGATTAATCGTTTCGTATTTAAATTTCGTCGCTAAAATGGCGTACCGTGTTCTCTTAACCCTCCTATATTTTTTCCTTCTTTTCTTTTTACTCCATGTACAAGCTCGATCCCCCTACCATGATTTTCTTCCTGCTGGTTGTTGCTATAACTAAGTAAACTGGTACGTGCATACGAGTCCTCACCTCGATAACTAGGTATACCCTATTTTCAGCATTACGAGCTGCAGGGAGCAGGGTTCATCGACTAGCTTTTTTTTCCTTCAAATCATCCACCTGTTCGTGGTTCTACGTATATAAAAGTTGCAATGTGTGTACCTATAATATGTAGAATATATTCGTACATACATACATACGTACGTGTAGTACCCGCAAGTTTTTAAGTAAATGAGAGACAGAGAAGACTGCAGCGAGTCAGTCGCTGGGGTGTAAAAAGCGAATGGCGATCTTAATCATATAGAATTGTTTGTATTAAAACGTGTAAAATCAACGTTAACAAATTATTACATTTCCGCTATACGCGTATAATAAATAAATAAGTACACCGTGTATTTTGAGTAAGCTTGCGCTCGCTATTGCGGAAATACTCGTCGCTGGTTGTTGTTTCCAGCGAGTTTTTTATTTCATTAATTTATTTAACAATTAACCATATCTCGTGTGTATCTTATATCGCCAAATGTGCGAGTTTTACAGGTACCTATAATTTTTT
The DNA here is from genome assembly GCA_900064475.1 of Pseudococcus longispinus. Taxonomy (NCBI): domain Eukaryota; kingdom Metazoa; phylum Arthropoda; class Insecta; order Hemiptera; family Pseudococcidae; genus Pseudococcus; species Pseudococcus longispinus. The sequence continues at coordinate 4,687 of FIZU01028778.1, forward strand.
ATTTATTTTAACGCGCGTACTCGCTTCGATAATTCATCCGATAAAAATTATTTTCGTATTGTTTTCATCTCGACATAAATTATAGGTGTTTTTTTTGCCATCGCTGTTAGAATCATTCCGTTCGAAATTGTTTTTTAATTTTCATCATCCGGCGAAATTTCACAATACAGCGAGAGGCTAATCGACGAAGCACGAGACGATTTGTTAACGAAGTTGCATATTCGAGCGAAGATAGGCAAACACCTTTGAAAAGTATTTCGAGGGTGTACGTTTTCTTTCTACTTTACCTCGAACTCGAGTAGTTTATTCGTTCGTTCAAATAAACTTTCACGACTTTTCTAGACGATTTTGTACGCTATTCTCACCCTCTCCACTTTCAAGGTCAACGCGGAATTACGACCTTTTTGACTTCAGAGATATCTTGGATTCTGAAGGTGTTCGTGAAATCGTGATATTTTTTGTAGTTGCGAATAAGTTGATTATTTGGTGTTATGTAGTGAGTCCAGATCTGAAATTTTTTTTGGGGTGGAATTAAAATAGCTTTCAAATAATATTTTCAAGCTTTTCAATTTTGTTTCAAAGCTTCGAAAATTGGAAATTTTTAATTAATGGTAAACCAACAAAGGAGAAATTCTAGATGGAGCAACCAAATCACGAATCAGGAATCATGCCAGAAAAAAGTGAATCGAATCATTTTATTCGAATGTTTTGAGAAGTGATTCGTATGACGAAATCACAAATTACGAATCAGTCGAATTAAAATGATTCGAACCGGGCGATTTAAAATCATTTTTCGAATCATTTCAATAAAAATTTGAAATAAGCAGCTCATTCTGAAGAATTTTGTAAGTATTATACAGGTATATCCAATTATACTCACAATGTCTGAAATTGAGGGAAATTTTAGTAGCAATTTTCGAAGTTTTTCAAGTTTTTTCGTGAACATTTTTTTTTTTTCATTTCTTTTCATATAATTTTGGACCTCAACATGTTTCGACTAACTACGAGAAATGATTCAATTTGTAAAAAAACGAATCATTTTCCAAGTCACAAATCACGAATCACAAATCATACATGAAAAATTCGAATCAAAAATGCTCAAGAAAAACAAATTTTGTCATTCGAATCGCGAATGGTTCAAATCAGGTCATTCCTGGTCCTGGGGTCCAGCTGAAATCTGAACGAGAATGGGATTATCGAAATAAGCACGTTCTAAAACTCTTCAACCAAAAATTTCAATGCCCAGGTTAGTTTTTCGTTTTTTAGCGATTTTTTTTTCAATTTACAACAAATTTTCAGTGCTAGTGAACCGAAACCAAAATCGAGATTGAAATGTAGAAACCGAAATCGAATAAACCGCGTTTCAGCAGCCCTGTAAATTTTCACGACCATTTTCAATATTTTGACTTTCTGAAATTTGAAACACGACCACTACATTATATTGTTAAATAGCTGAAATGACGAAAACAACCGTATTTTCCGTTCACCAAGTTGATTTTCATCCCATTTGGAGAAAGTTGAAAATACTGTGGTTTGAAAAATTTCGTTTTCCATCAGAACGACTGGAAACAGTGAAACACCGTTTTGGTTGATCAATATCAAGCAAGCATGGACCAAATATTCATAAATTTTGCTGGAAAAATGTTTTTTCTAAAAAAAAGGTGTTGCATTTTCGGTGAAAAATTATGGTTTTTAAAATTGTTAAAAAATGACCAAAAATCGAAAAATTGACACGACTATTTAAAAGTTTGATCATGGGGGGGGGGAGTCCATGGCGTCCAAATCTCAGTGAGATACATCAATTGGTTCCCTCGTAATAAGGTAATTTTTCAATACTCATTTGAATTACCGTTTGAATTTTTTTTTGCACAATTCAGTTCATTTTCAAACCTAGTTCATTATAGAACTGAAAATCAATAATTGGAAGTTCCAATTGAAAATTTTTCTGCCACTTGGAAAGTTGAAATATTTCAACTTTTCATGTCCAAATGACAAAAAAAATTTAAATGGGAACTTCCAATTTTGACTTTTAATATTTTGGTTAAATTAATTTGATTTCGACGCATAATCTGCGGAACTGCATATAGAATCTTCGATTCCAACCTTACGCTGATTTTCAAGGTTTTTATTCGAATTCAATCGAAAAACGTCTACAGCAATCGAACGATTTTTAATGAAATCAAAAAATGTGTGATTTTCAAGTTTTTTCGAACTTTCGTCCAAAAAACCCGAATTCGGCAATAATTTAAAATTTAATTAAAAATGTTACATTTTCGAAAAAAATGTTTCAGAAAACGTTAATTCCATCATGAGAAAAACACTAATTCTAGTGTTTTTTATACCAGACAGTTCGAGAATGCAACAAAATCTCAAAACCCTTTCTCAATCATACTTCCCCTTGTAAATTTTGAAAAATCATATAAATACAAAAGAAACAAAAAAAACAAAACAGTTTGGTCAATTTTCACTTGAATCACAGGGTTTCAAATTTGAAAACAAAAAAACAGGAGATTCAACTAAATTTAACCCAAAATCAGGACTTTTGCAGGAAAATTATAAGTGTTAGACAGCATGTAAGTATACGTAAAATCGATACATTAGTGACCTCTAAAAAGCACAAATCTCAAAACACTTTTTCATCAAAATCGTGGTGAAAAAAATTCACCACATTTCGCTTCAACTTTTTTTTGATCTGATAGAGGTGGAAAGGGGGGGGGGGTGTAGAGATCGAAAGCACCAAAATGAGAAACCCAAAAAATAAATAAAGATTTCGTCCTTTAAGAGGCTTCATTTTAGGGTAATATGATTTCACATGGAAACAAATAATCTTAAAATCTGGCTATCGTGCTTATCTACGAAAAAAAAACACCACCGACGACAACGCCACTAAAAAAATATAAAGAAGATTCTCACGCGTACCGAATACTCCATCTAACGAAACGAACATAGAAAGGTAGTAATATTTGACGTTTATAAATATAGGTAAACTACTCGAATATTATAGATATGTGCACACGATACGTATCATAGACCATCATCAAGCTATATAATAAAGTATAAACGAATATTAAAAATTTAACTAACATTATACGCGAGTATTTCGATAGTAGAATTCTCACATCGTTTGATGTGTGTACTTTTGTATCGGCTATATACTCGTATAGCTGTACGCATTAAGTATCCATAGGTACATACATATCTACCTACCTATACCATACTTAATCGTACTCGAACAGTCTACATACCTACGTAAATGCCACGTCCAATTATAATTTTTATGACGGGCATATTTTTCCAAGGTAGTTTATTTAATTTCTCGTTTTTACCTTTTTCTTATTATTTTTTTTCAGCACGTATATCTTATATTGATAGATGGAGTTATTATTTTATTTTTCTCGCATAACAGAGTGTAAATATACGAGTACGAGTACACCTACAGGTATACATTTTAAACGTTCGACAAGGCGCGGTTTTTTTCCTCCAATACAAGGCTGCATTATCGTTAAAAATTATCAAACGCCACGAAAACCTAACCAATATGTTGGATTCATATTTTATAGCTACTCTCTCGTCTGGATCGCGCGCGCGAACGTGTATCAGAATCAGAAAAATATGTATTTATTTATTAACTCGTTTTTTTCCCTTCTCATATATATACTTTCGAGAAAAAATAGTAGAAAAAAAAACGCGTGCAAGATTATACGAATGTGTACGTGTGTGTAAGTTGCCGCTTTGCGCCCTGCTTGCCGATCTCTTTCCATATTAAAGATTGGGAAAACATTAGCGGTTGATAGGAAGCTATAATATGCCGAACACATGGGCATCTACTATATACGCTTGTGTACGTTTGTTTCTTCTTTTTTAACGGCCGCAGATATTTATCAATTTAATAAACAAATAAGATAAAATAACCAGATATTTATATTAAATCTTACGACATTCTTTTCTTCTCTTCTTTGTGTATCGTGTTCGTCGTCTACGCTCTGCACCCTGCACCCTGTTGCCTTGCTCTTTTTTTTTCCTACATAACCATTTTTTCCCTAGAATATATACGCGAGATCCTGGTCCATATAGTTACTCTTAACCACACACACACACACCGCACCACCTCGTCTATCAAAACTCGCTACAGTAGGTATAGTATACCGCCGCATGCTAATAATTTTCACTAATTTTTTCGTCGCTTTTTCTATACACTACACATACGTTAAACGTATAACTTACGTATACGTATATTTTCTCATATATACTAGACTAGTCTCTTTCTTTTCTAGTCGCCGCCTTCGCCTTCACCTCGATTCCCGATGTACCTAGTTTTTTGTTTATTTTTTTGCAAATCGCCGCGTATATCTTATGTTGCTGGGCGATCTCATACATATATGTTCTATAATATATCGTATACGCTGCGAGACAATGATGAATGTGCATACGTTTACGTATAGCCAACCGTATAATATAGTTTATTGTACAGTTGCGAAGCCAACGTGAAAATCTTCTCATGCCCTCAAAAATAAAACCAACTCGCATACGTTTACGTACATCTAAATAAAAGTATACCCAAATGAAAACAAAAACTTGCTAATTCCTTATTGTTTAAATATCACATACCTCGTGTTTCTTCGGGAAATAATGTTAGATACGACGATGAAAAAAAAAATCTACCACTCTCGACAAATTATCTACCGTATTTAATAGCATTACTTACGAGTACGACACGCGAGTTAATACTCGTGAAGGAAGAGCACAAAAAAGGCGACAGTGTTACCCATCACAGTTGGATACTAACGAATATGCTTTTGGTTGGGCGATGAAGCGAATAAAACGGACGTTTTGCTCTTTTCCACGTTTGTAGAGTTCGCAATTTTTTCGATACGCTGAACTTGGCTGCACAATACATATAAGTACACACCATTACATGCAAACTTGGCGATCATTGATCGTGTACAGAGTTCGAGAAAAGTGCCTTAGCAGAAAAAAATTATAACGACGAGGAGTAAAATTTACAAGTCCAAGTCTGCTATTGCGCTTATGCAAGAATTGCTGCGTGGGTGTTTTTTTAACACCTTGTCTTTATACAGGGTGTCCCAGAAAACGTCTACCTAATTTTAACCATAAATGGTGCTCGAGAAGACGAATAAAAATTGTTTCAACGATGAGTTTGAGCGGCCTATGTCACGAATTGAAGGAGCTAGATAAAATTATGGTAAAAATTCGTTCTGAAAATAATTTTTCATTTCAAAAATTGAAAGTACTAATGAAAACAAAAGATAATTCTTTTGTGAAAAATTTCAAAACAATTCCAATTAAAAAAGATAATTATGGAAGATGAAAAGTGAATTGAATTTTTCATATTCATTTTCTCACGAGGGAAAAATCCTTCATCGAAAACTCGAGTTCGTCATATATGAGAAATAAGTACGTACATTCCACAAAGAATAAATAATTTCAGTGATTCAACAAAAAAATAGAAAAAGTATAAATCCACTATAGCCACTTTTAATTAACCACAGGGTTCATAGTCTGAGAGCTGAGCTACTGAAAATGTACCGAAAGAACATAAAGCTGGGACCGGTCCCAAAATGTAGTATATGAAGCCCTATTTTGAAAATCACCAGTCTGCCGAACCGCAGCTGCTGCTTTCAAGCACAGCGAAAGCTCGAAAGTTCACAATTTTCATGAACTTTCGTCCAAGAGAACATATGGTTGAAATTGGTGCCAAAGTATAGCATTTTTCACGCTGAATCCAAATATATAGGTCTACCGACCCCTAAGTGCTGCCAAAGGCTTGGCAGACGGGGTCAAAAGGGGAGAAAATTCGAAAAATTCACAATTTTCATGTTAAATTCGCATATTAGTCTCAAAATCGGGTTGAAAAGTATTTCTGAGCGGTTCTAGGAGATAT
>FIZU01028780.1:0-12091 GCA_900064475.1 Pseudococcus longispinus
CGAGGGGGCTCCGGGAGTCCCTCCAGGAGGTGGAGGCATCTAGAAATGCGGAGGTGGAGACGGAGGGTATTCAGGAATTTCCGGAGGTGTAGGCGGAGGTGGAGGTACTAGACCCCTCCCTCCACGATCCCTGCGTTTCATGTTTTCAATTTTGGAGATAGCAAAAAATTATTAGCTTATTTTGTAGAACTCAAAAAGCTAAATAAAAAACGACTCTTACAAAATTTTGCATAACTTAAAAATTGAAGGGGTTATAAAACCTACAAATTTTCAAATCATTGTAGCTCCTTCAATGTTGGAGTTAGGCAAAACATGAATATAACTCATTTTGTAGAGCTTGAAAAGTTCTACAAGAAAGTTTCAAAAAAAATTTGCACGACAACTGCATAACTTTGCCCCTTCAAATCTTGGGATCGGCAAATATGCACACACTTATGTTGTTTGGGTAGCTGCATCTCTGGTTTGAAGGCTGTGCACTTTTATCAGGACACCCTGTATTTCAGTAAAATTTATTCTGCAAATTTTACCACTCGTTATATTCAGATTTAATCCAGAAGCAATGTGTCGTCTAACATTGGACAAAGTTCTGGTATAGATATCAGCAGGTTTGACAATGTTCCGAGAAACTTCATCCGGATATCTGAAGAATTTCATCAAAAAACCAGGAGACTTGTCGGATTGTTTTTGAGAAAATAGATGATTTATCGTCGCATTGATCGCTCGATCGATTTCCAATTTCGCTTCGTTGTAAGCTTGAAGAATATAAACGTCGTTTTCTGACTGGAAATCACCTAGAATAGGAGAAAAATTGAAATTCGCTATTTTTTCTCTCCAATTGCGATCTTATTTTGAGGTGATTTTGAGGTTTACCAATGACGGTGAGTGTTCCTCTGGCTGTGTCGTTGCCCAAAGTGTTTTTGGCGATGCATTCGTATATTCCTGAATCGATTACAGTAACGTTGTAGATTCTTAAACTACCTATGTTGTTCATTCTGCAAAAAAAAAATAATAAAAGATTAACAATTTAAAAATAATGATAGGAATTAACTTCTATTCATTCTTCAGGTTGTCTAATTAATAGGTATTTCTGATGAGTAGGTAAATTATACGTAAATCCGATACCTACCTAAATTTTATCCTATCCTCTATGATGGGTTCATTATTTTTAAGCCATAGAATATGAGGTTTTGGTTCACCATCTGCTTTACAAGGTATTTCAACGCTTGAAAACTGAGGCACATCGATATCAAAAGGTTTGATAATAATTCGAGGAAGCCTCGATCCTTGATTTTTCACTCGTAATTCCAAATTACGTTCGACAGAACCAATGGTATTTTGAGCCAAACACGTGTACATGCCAGTATCACTCTCAAGAACGTTTTCAATTTTCAAAATATTTTCTATAAAAAAAAAAAGTACAATTAAAATCAAATTACAACAGTATCTATGATAAATTATTTTTCATTAAGTTGTTCGTATTTACTATTTTCTTTGAATGTGATCCTGGAATTTGGTACGATCGATCGTCCATCTTTAAACCAAGTAAACAAAGGCGTAGGATGGCCAATAGCTATACATTGCAACTCAACAACCGATCCAGAACCAATAGCTTGATTTCCAGAATATTTAGTGATTTTTGGTGCCACTAAAAAAATAGTATCAAATAATTAATAAGTATAAAATGTCCTCACGTGTTATTCTTTCAATGTCATATTCACCGTCAACTATCACTTCAGATGATCCATAAACAGACGTAGATGGTTCTGTGGATATGCAATGATAACGACCTGAATCATCAAGTTGGGCATTTTTCAAAACCAGACTAAAAATGAAATTTCCTGTATCTGATACCTGAAGTCGAAAGATACACATGATCGTTTCAATGAAATAGGTACAAATGCATCGAATTACTATTTAGTAGGTACCTACCTTTGATGTTGTGTGATTTTCAGCAATCATGATGTTATTTTTGAGCCATGCTAAATGAGTATTTGGATTTTCTGACAGAATACAATCTATTCGTACTGATTCATCCTCTTTAACGATAATATTAGCACGCGAAACTGTACCAGTTACATTTTTGGAAGGTACAACTTCTGTGATAAAAAACAATTAAAAATGCATGCTGTGGAATGAATGCAACGTTGCAAAATTTTGCTAATGTACCTATGACACGATTCATTTTCAATACAGCTGCACGTGATTTAACGGTTGCTACATCATTAGCTGCAATACATTCATATTTTCCTTCATCGGTTTGAGAAATTGATTTTAAAAGTAAGCCATCTGGCACTTGATCGTATTTTTCATTCGCGAATTCGATATTGTATCTGTAAAAAAATCATTTAAATTGATACACAAATAAATATTATGATGATTGGTGACATTTTTCAATAAATGTAGGTACCTAGTTACTTACCCATCTTTCTTCCAAATTAAATGAGGTTTCGGAAATCCTCTAGCTTTACATTGTAGTAACACAGATTGCGATCCTTGCTTGGGAATTTCAGCATCTTCAGGTTGAATTACAATTTTTGGATATCCTAGACAAAAAAATTAAATATCAGATGGCAAGTTGACTCTCTCTATCTTTCATAATTTTTGGAAAATTTAAAACTCACTACATTGGTGGAATTCTTTACTGGTTTTTAAATCTGGTAATGATTTTCCAGCCAGTGAATTAGGCGTGTGGCAAGTTCCGCTGATCTGGACATCTACTCTTGGACCTCCTAAAAAGTAGTCGAGTAGCCAAAACACTTCACAGTCACAATTCAAAGGGTTGCTGTCCAAACGCCTGCGGCAAAACATACATTTGTTATCGATTCGAGTGAAATTCTTTTCTCAATGTTATATTCAGATTTGAATCGAAAATCTTACAAGTTTCTAATATTTGACAATGCTGTAAAATCATCCATTCGTACATTTTGCAAGTTATTATTGTAAAGAAACCTGATGGAAAAATTGAGTTTTATTATGAAATACCTACTTATGCAAATTGTAAAATGCTCAAAAAGGACTCACAATCGTTCCAAATGTATCATGTTTTTGAAAACACCATTTCCAAGTTGAGCAATATTATTGTAATGTAAATATCTGCAATATAAAATTTTCATTCAATAATGGAGCGAATTTGATATTGGAAGTTGAGCTAAAAATTGAATGAACTTACAGCTGTTGTAAATTTCGAAGATCTTTAAATGCTTCCGGTTCGATTGATTCGATTTTATTTCTGTGTACATGCCTGGAATAGGTCGATAATTTCTACGTCAGACTCAGTAGGTAGGTACAAACAGTCATTGCCATAACGATAAATGACAAAAAAAAAATAATACTTACAAATAACGTAATTTGGATAAATTATCGAACACTCCATTTCGTAAAATACCAATTTGATTATTATTCAAAAGCCTGCATAAGTAAAAAAATTATATCACTTGGTTGAAATAAATTGAATAGGCTCTTGATTTCACTTACAATGTTTCCAAATTTGGAGACGTTGAAAATGAATCCGATTTCAACTCTTTAATATCATTCAATCTTAAATCTCTGAAAATAATATCGCATGCTGTAGGTAGGTAGTCGAATTAAAAAATAAGAAACAATTTACACGTCTTTTAACGTATTTAAAATAGGTAGGTACTGAAATAACTTACAATACCGAAATATTAGATGATAAACTTATCGAAGGCACCACTTGCAAATTAGCATGCATACACTTCACGTAATACGATTGACAAAAACATCTTTCTGGACATTCACTTGCCACTTGTTTGGCAATTAGATAAACCAAAATTACGTAAACGTTGAATTTCATCTCGTTCGATGCGTTCGAGAAACCACATAACGATGAAAGATGCACTTTCTAATTAAGTTTTGGCGGATGATTTTTTTTAATCTTTTGTATTCCTTATCTAGAGTTGGTATTTTACATTGAAAAACTTAGACGAGATATCGAATTCCATTTTTATCACTTAATTACCATATGTGGTAACAAAATTGATGTGATTAAACCGAAGTGATTACTGATAAGTTATTTTTATTGATGTTCAGCTTATTATGATTCAATTTACTTACATTCATTTTATAGGTAGGTGTTGGTGTGATTTCGTAACCAATGCTAATTTATCATTAATAAATGTAGTTTCAACTTTCAAGGGTGATAGTCGATTTTGTGTTATAAGTAGGTACAATTTTCTTTGATTAGATTGTGATAAGTAATGTGATAAAAAAAAATTATCAACAATAATTTTTATTATCAACTTTGGTCTTTCATTTTCAATAAAAACATTTATCATTCAATCAATTTTTCAATTTTTGTACAAAAAAAGTCCTCGCCATTTCCATTCTACCCATGAAACTATAAAATATAGGATATCCTTTTTTTCGTTGAATTTATCAAGTCCATAAAGTCGTAAAGTCATTTGAATTCTGAAACATTTTCCAATTCCAAAAAAGTGAGACAAATATCCAAAAGTCATCGTAACGGATTTTCATGAGTAAATTTCGTAATGGAATTTTTTGAGAATTTTTCGAAATCCTATTCCGCGTACAAAAAGTCAACAGAAATCTGAAAATTTTTCCAAATTCAAAAAAGTCATAAAATCTCTAAAAATCAGCGATAGGTAAAAACCTATCTGACAATATTCTGATTTGAACTTTTCTTGGAATTTTTTTAATCCATAAAATTGAAATTTTCCAAGTCTAAAAATTCATTTGAATTCTTAAAAGCCCCCCCCCCCCATTTACATACTTACTACCCATGAAACTGTAAAACATAGGATACCTATGCTTTTGCTTATGGAATTTTTTCAACTCCATAAAAATTTGATATTTGAAATTTCTTTAAAATTTTTAGAGTTCAAAAAGTAAAATTTTGGAATATTTTCCAAGTTTGAAAAAGTCAGACAAAATATCTAAAAGTCATTGTAACGATTTTCGTAAGCGAATTTCGTAATTGAATTTCAAAAAAAATTGAAATCTAATTCCAAATACAAAAAGTCAGTACCTATAAATTTTAAAATTTTTACAAATTAAAAAAAGTCCGACAAAATATTCAAAAGTCAGCCTCAGGTAAGAAGCTGTCTGACAAAATGGTTGATTTGAACTTTCTTGAATTTTTTTTAGTCCATCAAGTTGAAATTTTTCAAGTCCAAAAATTAATATAAGTCCTTAAAAATTTTTCAAGTTCAAAAAAATCTGACAAAATGTCTGAAATTTTGTCCATTTTTCGTGTCCATAAAAATCGTCACGAAATTCCTTGATGATGACTTTTAGACATTTTATCAGACAATTTAGAGTTTTTCAGACATTTTGTCAGACTTTTTTTGGATTTTGGAAATTTTTCAGATTTCCATTGACTTTTTGAACTTTGAAAATGTCGCAGATAATGCTCACTTTTAGATATTTTGTCAGACAAATGATTTAGACTTTATGAGTTGTAGACATTTTGTCAGACTTTTTTGGACTTTTATAATGCTGACTTTTAGACATTTTGTCAGCATTTTTTTGGACTTGGAAAAGTTTTCAGATTTCCGGAAATGGCACGGCGAGGACTTTTTGTTAAACTTTTGAAAATTTATGAATTTTAAAAAGACATATCCGTGTACCAATATGTTCGCTTGAAAAGTGGATCTATCTTCCTTTTTTTTATTTCAATATCAGATTGATCCAATACAATTTCTGTCTGATAAAATGCCTAAAAATCTGCGTGATCTCTGAATTTTTTTCCAAGTCCAAGAATTCGTTTGAACTCTCAAAAATTTTTCAAGTTCAAAAATTCTTGATAATTTTTTTCCAATTCTTCAAGTCAGATAAGTCAGATTATCCAATACAATTTCTGTTCAACAAAATGACAAAAAGTCAGCGTCATTTTTGATTTTTTTTTTCAAGTCCTAAAAATCGTTTGAATTTTTAGAAATGAGATTTTCAAGTCCAAGAAGTCAAGTCAAGTCCGATGTCTGACAAAATGTCTAAATCTTCGTCGAGCAATTTTGTGACGGATTTTCAGATTGATCCAATACAATTTCTGTCTAAAGACAAAATGTCTAAAAGTCAGCGTGATTTCTGATTTTTTGGTCGATTTGTCGCATTCGACGATTTGAAAATCAATTCAAGACTCCATTTTTTTGTATCATATTTATTGACTCATGTCACGCCGTGTATTTAAGAAAAGATAAAACTGCTCCAAATTCAAGGCATAATACCTACTAATTATATTTACATTCAATTATAAATAGGTTGATAGGAAACTCCTACATATTTCAAACCGCAGAGCTTAGCCAAGGCTTTAAATCGAGCTTCGGAATTTCGTCGCAAGACACATACGAGGACTTCTGTAAACTGGGTAAAGTAAATACATCTCTGGTAACTGTGGTAATATTGTCGCCATTATCACAAAATATACGCGATAATGTGACTTCTTTAATGGCTGATAATTGAGATGGAGTAAATGTTGTTGGGTTCTCGTACCAAAACCTAAAATTGGTAGGTAATAGAATTTTCATTAGTGTTTGTCTTCAGTAAAGTATAGGTACTTATAAAATATCAATAATCACTTACCTGTCGCCATCGCGTGATGTTTTGAATTGTTCAGTAATTAAACACTGTAAAAGGGGGCCAACAATGGCACCTTTTCTTTGATCTTCTAATATACCTCCAACCCAAATATCAACGTTACCTATAAAACCAATAAAATCCGCATTACAGATAGGTAAATTTATCTTTTATAAGTCTATCGTTTTTGGGATTTCTCATTTACCCGGATGACCGTATAATTCTTTCAGTTTATCTCTAACTTCATCATTGGAAATATCTGATTTCAAATCATCGAAATTTTGAGGCTCAGATAAACCACAAACTTTACGATAGGCAGCATAACCAGGTAATCCGTGATCTCTAGAACGTTGAATATTCAACGCTGCCAAATCCATAGCTCCACCGGTTCGATTTTCGAATAAATGATCGATAATTTGTTCGTTTAAATTTTGTTTGGGATATTTTCGTTTGGCTGGCATTGCATAGAAGCCTCTTACCACAGGATCGACGCCGCCTTCTTGGGTTAAACGCCAAGGAGCGAAAAATGATTTTGATAAAGGTAAATTACCCTGAAATCATAATGAAATGGTGTATTAGAAATGTAGGCAACCTTTTGCGGCGTATTTGGTAATAAACAGGTACCTATTCATAGTACCTACCTGCGGAATAACTTCGTAATTATGGTCAAGTCGAACAAGTTGTGGGTTTATGATGGTATGTCCAACTCTCAAAGCAGCTGTAGCAAAAACACTCGATATGGCTGCTTGGATATTTGGATTGTATCCTTTATAGGGGCCTAATTTTTCTATTCCTTCGGGCCCAATGATATGTTTTAGCCAATGCTGATACGTGATGTGTTGTAATTCTGCGGCAAGTATTTTACGAGCTTCGTAGAAAATTTGGTTGCCGTCCCAATGAGGATTAATTTCTTTCAATTGCTTCGCGAGTCTGTTATGTTCTCTGAACCAAATTGTGTGCATGCTTAATAATCCAACCTAAGGGCCATTTGTCGGCATAAAAATGAACCGTTTTTACGTGAGAGGACCGAGGGGGTGGGACAAAGAGGTTGATTTACCATTTCGTTGACACGAACATCTCCAGCAAAATAGCAACCAGGATTAGGTCTCGTATCATTCACGAGAGTACTCAGCTTACAGTCGACTTCTTCCGAGAGATTAGCTCTCGCAGTGGGTAAATAATTTTTATCTCCTTTTCTCAACAATCCCAAATTCGGTTCAAGATCTCGTAATTGAAGTGACCTTTCTTTATTGAAACCGTAAACCTGGAAATGAATATTGATGAGCAAACTATAATAAATCTGCAAATTCTGTTGGTACCTCCACTTTCAAATTTACTCAAAAAACGTACCATGCTACCATCAATATACGAAGTTGGCTGATTAAGCTGTTCTCTGTATGGAAGATCATTCGAATTATCAGCATCGTCAATGGCAAGAATAGAAGTACTTCTGATAAATTCAAAACAAGATTTTTCCGGATGACGAGAATCATTCGCAGGTATTCTTATCGCATAGCAGGGTTCGTCATATTCACAAGTATCGCTACATTTAACGCCATTGTAACTTTGGATGGTCGCAGAGGGTGGAGCGTGATCCAAATCGTGATCCATGAATTGACCCCATTGCATGACCAAATGGGTTATCTCGGTATCTGGTGTAATAATGTTGGTTCGAATCAAAGTCGACGATACAAGCCTTGGAGAAGGTCTGGGGTATCCGTAATAAGTCAGTTCTTTCTTCCAGGCAATCGGTGTATCGATACCATTGGCGTAAATTGGTTTTAATAGTCTTCGAAATGCTGTATACGAAGCACCCCATTGAGGGTGTTTCAGATTATTACAAGTTCCGTCCAGAGTCGCGTATTTCGAATGGAATTCCATATCTGCAGAGCAGTTTGCAGCTCTTACGGAAGCTTCGCAGCCGGATAATTTTTTTATCAAATTTAGCTGAGTAGGAGTGAATAATTCTTCGGGTCTTATTACAAAACCTGTTAAATTACAAATATGAAGTTACAATCAAGAGTATAAAGTTTCACTTTTTATTGGGTAGGTAAGCTCTTATAGCCCAATGAAATGAAAAAATTAAATTGCATTTTGAGCATACAAAGATTTTCCATGATTTTAAAATGTTCCTTTCGGTGCCCTGATTAACCACCAAAAAGTTCCCGAACGTCACCTTTTGACGACTCCCCCCAACTGTGAACTCAAAGTGACCCCATTGTAGTTTTTAGCTAATAACTCTTCAAATATGAGTTTAAACAAAAAAATTACCATGACTAAAATTGAAGTACATAAAATTTGCAACAAAAAAGGTTATATTTATTTTTCTCGAAAAGTGAACGGGTGGGGCAAAAACAAGCGTCAAAATATACAAGGTGAAAAAAAGTGAAAATTGACCCCTTTTCGCGAATAAGTCATCATTCCCGGAGAAGGTCACGTGTATACGAATGATGACACACCATAGACCTCAAAAAATTCTCACCCCTCTGCTCTCCTGATGTGTCTCATATGTGGACACGTGCGAATCTTTTTTAAAATGCTAATAACTTTTCGGCAACGGCCCTAATCAAAAAAAAGTTCTAACATATAGGGTGTCCCAGTTAAGAGTGACCGCCTTTCAACTAGTAAGTAGGCAACCCATCCTGAGCCCAAGTAGATAGGTTTGCCTGCCCTTGGAATTGAAGGGGCAAAGTTATACTCATTTGATTTTTTTTAAAAATCTTGTTCATTATTTTTGATTCGTCTAAAAAATTTTACCACGATAGGTAGAGGGTTGCAGTTTGCGCCATTCGAAGGAGCATTCATTCTAGTTTTTTTTCATACAATAGGTTTTTGGGTTAGTTGATCAGAAAACCCCAATACCTAATAAAATATGCTCCTTCGAATGGTGCAAACCGCAACTGTCTATCTATTGTAGTAAAATTTTTTAGATAAATCAAAAATAATGAACAAGATTTCAAAAAAAAAAAAAAATTGAATGAGCATTACTTTACCCCTTCAATTCCAAGGGAAGGCAAACTATCTACTTGGGCCAAGATGGGTTGCCTACTTACCAGTTGGAAGGCGGTCACTTTTAACTGGAACACCCTGTATATTGAAGTGCGTAAAATTTCCTACGAAACCATTTAATTGATTTTTTTCTACAGTTCAACGACGACATTATATCTTACATTCTTATAGAATGGAGGAGAAATCTTAATTTTTTCACCCTGTATATTTTGACGCTTGTTTTTATACCACCTGTTGACTTTTCGAAAAAAATGAATATAATTATTTTTGTTGCAAATTTTATGAACTTTAATATTAGTTATGACTATTTTTTTGTTTAAACGCATATTCGAAGAGTTATAAGCGAAAAACAACGAAAGGGTCACTTCACGTCTACACATTTAGGGGAGTTTTTGGGGATTAATCAGAACATTGAAAGGAACATTTTAAAATTATAAAATCTTTGTTGGCTCAAAATGCAATTTATCCATTTTTATATGGTTCAATTTTACTGCGCTCTTTGAACTCTTGGCACATTTAATCGCAACTTTACCAATAATGCGAATATTTTTATCATTACCTTCTGATAAATTGAAACTCTTCCTTACATAGGAATCAGTCAGATTAACAGCTATGAAGAAAACTTCTCTACATTTGGAAATGTTTCTTGCATATTCGTCTGGAAATCTGAACAGACTTCTCAAA
This sequence comes from Pseudococcus longispinus, assembly GCA_900064475.1. NCBI lineage: Eukaryota > Metazoa > Arthropoda > Insecta > Hemiptera > Pseudococcidae > Pseudococcus > Pseudococcus longispinus. The sequence continues at coordinate 10,246 of FIZU01028780.1, forward strand.
AATCCTGGAGATTGATCGATTTTCACTTTAGACGTTATGACATCCAGCGTAGCATTGATAGCTCGCTCAACCTTTAATGTTGCTTCTTGAACAACTTGCTGAATATAGGTATCGTCGATTAGTTTATTGAATTCAAGATCTGCAAATAAAATATCCCAATGAATTTGAGTGAAAATTAGCAAACCTCGCTCATTGGTCGTGTGGATTGCACTATGCAACCATGAAACTCCTTCTGTACCGAAAGATATTTCAGATACTTACCCAAAAAAATAGAGATGGTTCCACTGGCTGAGTCATTACCAAGGGTATTTGACGCGATACATTTATAAATGCCAGAATCTGCTGAGTTGGCATTGAAAATTCTTAGACTTCCGTTATTTTCAATCCTGCAAGCATGGAAATAAATTGACGAATTATTTGAAAAATAGGTAATTTAGGAAGATTTTAGATAAATAGGAAAAATATTTTTTTAAGTTTAGGTTTGCTTTGATGCAATAAATTTTATACCTATCAAGTTGATTTTTTTAAACGTAATTGGATTCTAAATAATACTTAATTAAGTATGATTCAAATTTATCAACAGGTGAAATATTGGCACCCATCTCATTAAAAATACCGATAATTAGTGACCTTGAAATCTGCTATTTATTTTTGTAATTTATCAAAAAGAATTAGATACAAATAATTGATAAGTATCAGTACCTGAATTTAAGGTCATCTTTGATAAGAGATTTATCATTTTTCAACCACTGAATACTGGGCTGAGGATTTCCGTCGCTTTTACAAGGTAAAATGATATTGGAAAACTTGGGAATAGAAATATCGAAAGGTTTCTGTATTATTTGCGGAGCTCGCGAGTCTTGATTTTGTACTCTAAATTCAATTTTTTGCTCAACGAAACCGAAACGATTTTTAGCCACACACGAATATACTCCTGCGTCTTTTTCAGTGGCATTTTCAATTTTCAAAACTGTACCTAAAAAATTTAAAGTAGAAAATTTTTTTAAAAATTGACAAATGTGAAGGTTCAATCTTATCGTGAACTTACTATTTTCTTGTAATGAAATTTTAGCATTTTGTATAATTATATTATTTTTAAGCCAAGTAATTTCAGGAGTGGGATATCCAACTGCAATGCATCGTAGCTCGGCAGTTATTGATTCATTACCAATCATCAAGTAATCGAAATGTTTGATGATTTTAGGAGCCGCTGAGCAAGTAGAAAAAATTATCATAATTATTATCGCCTTATTCAAGGTAAATGTAAATATAGGTACCTATTAAAAGAACATGGTTTTAAACAACCATATTCACCCACCTTCTACTATTATTTCGGACGATCCAAAAACAATCTTAGATTGACCATTGAATACGCACTGGTAATGACCAGATTCCTCGAATCGAATATCAGTTAAATTAAGGATGGACACCAATGTACCATTATTCACTTGCTAAAAATCAATTGGAAAAATGTTGATGAGACATATCCGATATCTTACAATAAAATAGGTACCTACTTAATTATAATCCGAAATATAATTTTACCTTCGAATTGATCGAACTTCTTGAAACCATGGCATTATTCCTCAACCATACCAAATCGATGTTTTGTTTGGTCGAAACAGTGCAGGTGATAACTACAGTTTGTCCTTCTGCGATTATTGCTTTAGTTGGTGAAATTGTTCCATTGGGTGGAACGTTATCAACGTTGGAGATGGCTGTAGAAACATATACAAAAAAAGACTTATGTAATTCAAAACTGCAAACTACCTAATGAAATAAGAAGTTGATAAATAGCCTAGTAAAATTAAACCACACTCCTCGACAACTCCCCCCCCCCCCCCCC
>FIZU01028787.1:0-12610 GCA_900064475.1 Pseudococcus longispinus
ATGTGCAATTTTCACGTAACTGCAATATTCAAGGCGCTAGAAGTATTTGAAAATTTTAACTACGAATAATTCGAGAACCGGTTCATCGATTTTTTTTCAAATTCGATAGGATTCTATTTTCAGTAGTACTTGATCTTTCATAAAAATTTCATTTCATTTGGTCAATTATTACGAGACTTGTCGTCTGGTATTCACCTGTGTAATTCCCATGTTGAACTTTGACTTTGACTTTGAGGCTCTTGCGTGGGGTCTAAAATGTATTTTTAAAATCCAAAAAAATTTAGAGAATACTTTTAGGTAATGAAGACGACTAACGAGATCTAGGAGGTTCACTCTCGCAATTAAATTTTTTTTTTTAAATATCTAAATGACAATGACGCCCTATAGCCTCTGTAGTTGGATTTCACACACAAGCCGAATCCTCGTAAAATTCAATCCGTTCCTAGAAGTTCTAATACCTTAGTTAAAAAATTCAAATAAGTAGGTACCAATATTACAAAACAATGGGAAAAAAATTTAATAAAGAAATAAAGATACAAATACAAAATGATATCCTAAAATCCCAATAAATTTGTGCGGATAATCAAATGAAGTGGTATATTCTGAAACCTGCTGCATGTCTTCTAGAATGTTGTAATGTACTCCTTTGTATCGAAGCTCAACAATTGATTGCATTTTGCTGTTGTGTGCATAAATGCCAATCATCCCTCGTTTGGCTCCTTTTACTTTTGTCTCAAAAGCGATATATGTTTCTGTTCTAGATAACAATATGACAAAACTCAATATGGTCCTGGAAAACATAGCTTCACTAACTTCCAGTATCCGTTGATTCTAGATATCCTCAAAAGCTTTGTTGGTATTAAACGTGACCGATTTACGATCTGCAGGAGGTATGTATGCTTTTAATTTCTTCTTGTTGTGAAGAGTGAAATTTAAAAACATATTTTCAAGATCAATCGATCGTGATTCGTTATTGAATAAAAAGTTTTCAAATTCTTTCGAAAATTCTTTAGATGTATTGTATCTTTTATTAAAAACTCTTCGGTAATGTAGTATAATGCGAAAAAGCTTGCTATGTTTATCTTTACTTCTTCATTGGGAAAGATGAAGCAATCGTTATCAGTAGCAGAGAAAAATCCGGTAACGAAAAATAATTTAAAAAATAAATCAATCAAATTATCATTTTCTGTTATTAAATCTGGTTCCATCATTACTTTTTCCAATTCTTGAATGGTTTGAAGGCTGAACAAAATTGGATATAGAAGGTCTCTACTTTGGTTCTTGAAGAATAATCGATCATTTCTTTCTATAGGTAGGCCTATAAGTCTAGGTATAATTATACCTAAAGAAATCGTATACGTATACATTCAGTTACAGCGTCATATTCGTCGGTAAGAATCACGACTTTTTTTTTTAGGAAATTTATCTTTCAGAAGTTTGAATTAAAATTTTATGGACTGTTGTAGCTCTTTAGAATTGAGTGAGTTTCTGTTTAATTGCTTTCGATTTTTTTTCATGTTCATTTCATGCGTCTTTCTGACTCCCGTTCGTAAAGAGACTCGTAGGTAGGTAACTTTTAAAAATAGGCATTGGAAATTTTAAAATGAACTTCTTTAAAAAAATTATTGAATGATCTGAAAGTTATTACATCTAGTCCCTTGAACTCCACGTGAATAACCCGGTTAACCGGATATTAAACTATAGATGAGCTTGGATAATATCATTGTAAATTGGATAGAGTATCAAAGGGGCCGGTTCAAATACAGAAAATACTTCAAAATTTTCATCGAGTACTTTACTAGTCGTGAATAAGTTATGACTGCGTGTTAAATTCTGAGACACTATCGTTCCATTAGGATATAATTCGATTTCGTAAAAAAAAAAACGAATCATTAAGATCTTAATGATTCGATTTTTTTACGGAATCGAATTATATCCTAATGGAACGTAGTGCCTCAGAATTTGAATAACAGTTACAACTTCTGTCTTCTTCATGACGACTGGTAAAGAAAGTAATCACATTTACACCTCTCTTCAAAGGCAAGTTTCCCCCGAAGTGTAAAATTAATTTCGTCTTGTCCACAAATACCTTTGTTGATTACAATTCTGAAAATCTTTTACAGTCTCCAATTACATGAGATGGGCTGGCAGGATTTTGTACACAAATTTGTTTTCCGGCACTCGCGTCAATAGTTAATAAATTAATAAAAAAAATATACCTACTAATAGGTAGAAGTATGAAAAAAGGTAAAACATACCGTAACCAAAACGCGTCATATTATCAATTAGGTAGGTACTGAAAATTTTATAATGAAACTAAATAAGATCTTGGTGAACAAAAACTTCAAACTAACCAGATTCCTTAAACATACCAATCTGCTACTTATTAAATTCATAAGACCAAAGTTAAAAACTAATACCATATTAGCCCCATATCTACAGACAAATTTGATAAAACAAGAGATAGAGATCTGAAAATAATTTTTATTTGTCGATTTCATTTTCATCAGCTAAAAGTAAATTCGTTATCAATATTGAGATACATCTATTTCAAATTTCTACGAACTGAATGTAATATTAGATAGGAACTTACCTAAAAAAATATGGACTAAGGGTGGCAGGGAACAGCTTACCACTTGGTCGATCACCACTCCGTTGAGGCTAATCAATGATGTATTGTACCCGAATTCATCTACCATAATTATTACGGAATTAGCGATGTTCTGAACCAGTACAAGGCCCTCATAGGCCAAGTACCACGCCATCATCACCGATCATCAATGGTCGAGGCGGCTTAACAATGTTTCAAACCAGTTCTACCCAGCTAGTAAAATTTTGATAGCGCACCCATAGCAAAAGGTGGCACATGCAGACATGGGTTGCAGAAACCAAAAATTAAGACATGCACCCGATTCTGCTACTAGGTACTTTCGCACCGTGGCAAAAATTGTAGCAGCACTCACCACTCTTTGCTACCACTGCACTCACGTAGAAAAAGGCAGCGCGTGCCTCCATAACTGTTTCTTTGGGTGCAAAAAAGCCGAAAGTGAGACATGCAACTATTTTGCTTCTACTTTTGCACCATAGCGAAAATAATAGCGGATATGTGCACATTTCTAGCGGGGTATGTCCACAAAGATTGAGCACCACCCGATCATCAATGGTTGAGGCTGAGAGTGATCAACAATGTTTCACACCACACACCAGTACTAGGTCCTCATAGACCAAGTACCACCCGATCACCTCCGATCATCAATAATCGCGACTGATCGACACTGCTTCAAACCAGTACTAAGCCCTCATAGACCAAGTATCACCCGGTCATCAATGGTCAAGCATGATGGACAATGTTTCAAACCAGTACTAGATCCCCATAGACCAAGTACCACTCAATCATCAATGGTCGAGGCTGATCAACAATGTTTCATACCAGTACTATGTCCTCATAGACCAAGTATCATCCGATCATCACTGATCATCAATGGTCGAGGGCTCGATGCTGATCGATAATGTTTCAAACCAGTAATAAGTCCTCAAAGATCAAGTACCACCCGATTGTCACCAATCATCAATGGTTGAGGCTGATCCGCAATATTGCAAACCAGTACTAGGTCCTCATACACGAAGTACCACCCTATCATCATTGCTCCTGAATGGTTGAGGCTGATCGTCAATGTTTCAAACCAGTACTAGATCCTCATAGACCAATTACCACTTGATCATGACCAGTCATCAATGGTAGTGGCTCTCGGTCTGAATTATGAATGCACCTTCAAACTAGACGGGTTGGCTGGTCAACAAATCGATGGTTAAAAGCGAAAAGGTTCCTCGAACACATTCGGAATTAGAGGGATTTTTCTGCCCTGCGAATAATTCATTACACTGATAAAATAGGCAACACTGAAATAGGAGAGATTACGAATTGAATGTTACAAACTAACCATATGAAGTGCTCTCAGTGTAATGAATTGTTCGCATGGCAGAAAAATGCCTCTAGTTTCGAATGTGTTCGAGGAACCTTTTCGCTCTTAACCATCGAAATGACCGACCAAAATTTTTATTTTAAGAAATTGGACTCTCAAGCGGAAAAAAATGAAATTAAAAAAGATTAAAAAGTGATGACATTTCAACTTTTGGATGCCTCGTTCTGCAAAAGTTTTCCCCTCTCACTCCGCTCAGGCTCAATAAATTCACCTTTCTGGAAAGTATAATTTAAAAATATGTATTTCGGTACCTATATATTTTCCGCATCTCTATATCTACTTATCAAGATGCATTAATTTCAGATTTCTATGAACTTGAATTTTAATGATAGGTATTCGAGGTCATCCAGAACTTTTTTGTGACGCAAAGTTTGATTGATAACATTTCTTGACTATTTTTCTGTATAAAATATTTCCAACCTAACTTTACGTCACAAAAAAGTTCTGGGTGGCCTCGAAATTAATTGATCACCCGGTAGACTCTGAATTTCACCAATCAAAAAAAATCAATTTTCATTCACTTTTGAATTCATGTAAAAAAACGAATTGGAAGTAATTCTCCGCCCAAATTTGAATTTCATTAATAAAATTAGAAAATGGAAATGATTCTCCCCTCAAATAACTTTATTGCCGCAATTACTACATTATTTTGACTATGTTTTTTTTAAGCTCAAGTGAGTCTAGCTAGGTAGGTATGCCTTTTTCTTCAGAAAATACGAGCTAATAACGAGCCAGGCCCCTTCTTTCAGGGAATCTGTCTCTATAAACCTTGAATCATATAAATGGTCCAAGTTGTAAACAAATAAAGATAGGACAATTTTGAAGAATTCTAGCTTTGTTCTCTGGCGATAGCGATGCCATCATGAAATAAAGCCATTTATTCAAAATTATAATACAGTTGCTTGGTTCTTTTTCACACAATAAAAGCAATTGATAAATTTATCGTTTTTTTTTTATTATTATTATTTATTCTGCTAATTTGTTGTGGGAAATCTTCGAATTATTAACGATCGCTGCGCTGGTGTCACTTCCGTTGTTTGGTGTCGAATTATTAACGATCGCTGCGCTGGTGTCACTTCCGTTGCTTGGTGTTATGGTAATATTTAGTTTGCTTTCAATCTTTTCTTTTATTTCTTCGGGTATAACTGAACAGAAATTCGAGTTGGTAAAAATTACTTTTCTTACGAAAAACCGTATAAGAATACGAACAGGTAAGATACCATAGTAATGAGAAATAATCAGTTGATAACTTACAGTCATAATATTCGGATAACATTCCTGAAAAGAAATCCTTATAACATTTCGCTGCTGTCCTTACTTCATTTTCTAACGAAGCTACTTTATTTTCTAAAGCTTCTAACCGTGTGATCTGCAATAGAAAAAAGTTCAAATATTAGGGGTTGACGTTGAAGGATAAATTAAGGAGTTTGATTATTTGTGAACTCTCTGCTAGATAGATATATAATACCTGAGTAGGTACTAGGTGATGAGGTAGCTATCTCTACAATGCAAAGTACTCACCAATTCATTGTCATCAGCATGAACCAGGGGTTTAAATGGCACTAGGCAAATAAATATTAAACATAGAAATAGTACATTTAATGACAAATGAATTTTATGATTTTAAATTAAGACTAGATTTATACGTAAGTACTAATTCAATGGTAACTGTGTGAACAGATGAATGAATTATTGAAAAAAAAAAAAAATACTTTCACCAATGGAAAGGAAAATTCAAAATTCAAATTATCGTCTCATCCCATTATCTCAATGATATGACGATAATGACCATACACAGTTTGAAATTATACTCAACCTAAGCAGTTTACTTCCTGATTTAAATACGTGATTACAATGTAAGGGTAATTTACCTACTTCAAATTTGAGATCGTATTGATCCATTGTGTTCATTTTCATTTTCAGGTAGGCACCTTCCTTATTTTTTTCATAGGTAGCTCTCTGTAAAAAAAAAAAAAAAAAAAAAATGAAATTTGACGATCGATTAATTCTTCTTCAAAATTGACCCGTAAAAATTCCCATTAAATATCATGTTCAGTTGTTACGTCCCTACATGCATTTATAACTTTATTTATAGATTTTTAACATTAATATTGATAGCCAGGTACTTAGGTGTCGTAATCGTACCTATCATCATATAATCGTTGACGTATTAAAGCTGTTGTAGTGTGTTACCTACTTGATTATACTTAAACTATTACATATTTTGAGTTATCACTCATCAGCGATAAAGAAAATTGAAAATAAAAAATTATCTTTGCTCAAGTTCATTTAAATTCCACAGAAAAAATTACAAGTTAAAATAATTCTGTTTACTCGTAGATATAGATAACAGTTTATGGGCGAAAAAATTAGTAGGCTACCATGTTTCCTAAATTTTTATACTTCCTTACTCATTTTAATCAAAGTTAGGTACCTACCTAAGTATTCAATTATTTGATTGTAAAATTTTTAATAGAATGTGATTTTATGAGTGAACTTGATAAATAGAGCCAATAACCCAGGTTCTGACCCCCACTCTTTATATTTTTCCCAAAATAATGAATTGAAAAATAAATAATTTTAAAAACAATACGAGTATTTATTATAAAATTTACATCAAATTTATATTTATCCTTTATTGTAATTTTAAATATCATAATATCATCATCGTACCATCCAATAAACAACTTGAATTCACTATTTTTCAACTTACACTTCCTACACCATGACCGAATTTCGAATTCAATTTGAACCACAACCACAGATAGTCATGCATACTTAATTCCCATCAATTTAAACGATTTCGTATGTTTAATGGGAAACATTGGATCTCCTTTTTCATCCTTATAATCTTGGTAGAAAACTTCGTTATATACCTTGAATCCAACTCTTTCAGCTAGAACTTGAGATTGAATACGACTATACATATTCATACATCCAGTCACACCGTAAGCTCTGGCTAGATTTTCCAAACTGAATAAGATATTGTATCCGATATCCATGCCTCTGTAATCGGGTTTCACACACAAGCCAAATCCTCGTAGAAGACGATCTGTTCCTAGAAGTTCGAATGGATCGACGTCGTTTGTTAAATCGTCAGCGATCCGTTTAACTTTTCGAATTTTTTCCCCAGGATCCTGTCAAAATTCAAATTGAACGAATTAATTTAGAAATGGGTAAAAATTCGATGAAGAATTGAGATAACGTACTTTGAAATGTCGAATTGAAGGGTCTCCTTTGGTTGATACGTATAGAACTTGTATTCCTACGATTTCAGGATATGCAACATCTTCGTCTAGCACTGCCACGATGCTCGTCTTGGTTTCGATGGCTATTTTTAAGGCGTGTAAGTAACGAATTGTGTCGTTCATGTCGTCTAGGAATTTCACAGATCTGGGAATATTCTTCATGATTATCGTTGAGCAATTTAAATGAATCAAGTAGAATAAAGGTAGGTATATGTTTTAAAAAGGGATAGGGACATTTTTTCTAGGTTTTCAAAAAATGGATACTGCAAATTTTATTGCTTTTAATTTGGGTTAATCATAATTATATTTTTTTAAAGACATTTATTTTTTTCAAATGTGCCCCCACAGAAAACAACCCATTTTTTCAAAATATTTAAATAAAAATTATCAAAAAATTATTTTGAAAAAGAAATAAAACTCCAAATAAAAAAAAATTCAGTCAAGATTTTTAAGCTAATTTTTGAACCACTCTAACGTTATTTTTCCAACTTCGTATTCGTTTTTTTGAAAAATTCGAATTTTAAATCAATTTTTTCACCAAACTTACGATCTTAAAGGCTCATCCATCAGGAAATATTTAACCATGAACTGTATAGCTTCTTCATATCTATCCGGCGTTAAATCTACAATTTTGATATTGCAAGATTTTCCATTTTTCGACCTCGATTTAAATCTATACCATACATTTGGAAATGGAATATTCTCGGGTCTCTTCCAGGATAATACAGGTACAGGTAAATTATTAATATTCATTTCGGAAGATTGCATAAAAATCACAGCGAAAAGATTCCAAAAAGTAGTGTTCTTGTCAAAATAAATTTTCTTAAATGACTTATGAAAAACACGAAAAACTTATACTTAGAATTTTGTGAGATCAATATACTCAGACTTTGATTTAAAAAGTGAGATCGGGCTTAAAAACGACGAACTCTGGATAAAATTACGAAAAGGTGTGATTCGAGAAGTTACGACGTTTAAGTATAAATATTAATTTTTTTATCGAATCAATAGAAAAGTTTGTTTATCTGTTATGCAACGTTTTGTAATATTTTGTAACTTGACTTACATCGCAGTAGCGAGCACATTTATTCTCCAATAAATGAAGAGATATGGTCGATATTTAGATATGTATTTTCTGATATGTAGATTATTGGTTGGAAATACGTGTAAGCGAGGATTGCAGGGTATTGCAAGATGTTATGGGAGAATTTACACAGGTCATAGGCATTCAAAAAGGTCGTTTTATTGCGCCTTTTAAATCACACGAACGCCTTACCTATATGTTTTTGGTAGTAGATAAAAAATCAATAGGTGTACAAATGGATTGAAGAGGGAGAGAGAGGCTTGAAAGGAAGAGGAAGTGGTTCTTTTTTCATTGTCATGTTCATGTATTATTTGCCTAATTTTTGCCAAATTATTTTGAATTTTATTTCGAATTTTCGACTAGACTTACATCTCTTACTTTTTCTTCTTATTTCACTACTCATTGCAATTAATTTCAATTTTATTCAAATTTTCACTCATCATCTAAAAAAATATTACCATCATATGAAAATTATCATTAAATAATTGACGTCTCAAGAGAGTAGGTCGTATATAGTTTTGAAAAATAAAAGTTCTTTAGACACTACTTATGATTTCTTTTGCCATTTTTGATCAAGTACATATTGATAAAATTGGAGGGATGGAATAAATTGAGTTTGCTTAATGATCCTATAAACCTATTTTGATACGTACTTTGGAATACAATCCTTGAACAAAAATTAAAACTTAAAAAACTGCTTTTCTTGCGAGACTCAGGGTCTTTTTTATTGAAAACTCTCAAGTTGAGAGTAAGAATCACAATTTTTGAAAATTCGCACATTTCGAGCCTTGAAGTGACAATTTTCAAACATTCTGCCCAACTCCAAGCCCAACTCTGAACTTTGCGGCATGAAAGTTCAAGGTGTCCGGTGCGTGATCAGCCAAACTTAAAATTTGGATGCAACCGGGTATCACTAAAAAAAACATAAGATTAACAATTTGCCTATCTTGAAAATCAAAGGGACAAATGAGATTTCAAAAAAAAAGGAATAAAAACGAATTTTCAATCATAGGGGTGGATACTGGATACTAAATCAAAAACTGAACAAATTCCCTTCTCATAGTTTTTGCTCAATTTCAAAATTAAAAGGGCTATAAACATAAGTTGAAACAAAAAAATTCTAAAATAAATTTCAATGCAAGTAATAAATAGTAGATAGAAAACTAAACAAATTTTGTTATAATGACTTTTGGCCTATTATCAAAATTGAAGGAGAAAAGCACCAAGAGGAAAAAACTTGGAATTTTGAATTTTTTAATGCTCATCTTGGCCCCTTCAATTTTGATGATAGGTAAAAAGTCATTATAACAAAATTTGTTCACTTTTCAATGTACTATTCATTACCTTCATTTAACTTTGTTTTAGAATTTTTTTGTTTCAACTCATGTTTATAGTCCCTTCAATTTTTAAATTAGGCAAAAAAGCATAAGAAGGGAATTTGTTCAGTTTTTGATTTACTTATCACTCCTTTGATTGAAATTTAGTTTCAACTCAAATTTTTTTTAAAGCTCATTTGCCCCTTCAATTTTCAAGATAGGCAAATTGTGCCTCTTATGGTTTTTTTTGCGGTACCCGGTTGTATTTAAATTTTGAGTTTGTCAGGCCACTCACTAGACACCCATCTACGAACTTTTCTAATTTCCCCCATTTCCACTTTGTTTTAAGCTTAAATTTTTTCAAATTTTGGTGATTTTTTATTTATTTATTTTTTAAAAATTGCAACAAAAAGTTCATTCCAATAGATAACATTTCAAATTTTCAATGATTTGTTAGACTTTCAAAAAATATTATAAACTGCTTTGATTTCCACGAAAACATTATTAACCATTTTCAAAGTTTTATCACATTTGAATGCAATTTTTAATTACTCGTATGTACTTTCGCATACTCATTACTAATTCTGATAATTATTATAGAGTAATTTTTCGCATAAAATAAAAATAACTATATAAAATATTTTTTAGCTTTCTTCGGGATTACCTTGGTATAACATTTCCATAGAAATAAGTATATCAGGCGATAAGTCAAGGTCCATTGTCAAAAAATTTGCATGCAATTTTGCACCCTGACTTATGCGCCTTCAGGTATACCTTGGTTAGGGTGTCCGTTATTTTAAGAATACTCCAAAATTGAATTTTCGGTAAAGGTTCGAAAAATCTGGGATTTTCTAAAGTAATGCATTTTCCAATTTTTTTTATATTTAATTTTCTTAATCATTTTTTTCACACTTTCTTGTTGAAAAAAATTGTAATTAAAAATTTATTTTGGCAGGGGTGCAAAAAATTCGAAATTTTTTAAAAATTTGGCAATGATTAATTTTTTAATATTTCTTCCAAACAATACAATTCAAAATTTAACACCCATTTTCCAGCACTTTTTTCGAGCAATTGGGTTCAATGTTCTTTCACGCAGCAAAGCACAAAATCAACTTTAAAAATTACGTATTTTTCGCACCCCTGCCAAAATCAATTTTCAACTTGAATTTTTTTTAACAAGAAAGTGTGAAAAAAATAATGAAAAAATTAATGTTAACAAATTTTGGAAAATGCGCTACCTTGGAAAATCCCACATTTTTCGAATCCTTAGGTACCAAAAATTCAATTCTAAAGTTTGGATAAAAAAAGTGAAGAAAACAATGAAAAATGTTGAAAAATGGAACATTCCACTTTTAGAAAAAATTAATCATATCATTTTAAAAATTCCATATTTTTTGAACCCCAGCCAAAAATTCAATTTTCAAATTGGAAAAAAATTGTTTGTGAGAAAATGTTTGTAGGGCAGTTAGGTGGGTTTCCGAAAAGGCATCAGGGACCCAAGAAGCTCAAAAAGATACCAGAAATTCAAAATCGTACATTTGGTCAAAAAAATCAACATTTTTCGACTCTAAAAGTGTGATTTTTGTGATGAAAGGAGTGCGCCGAAAATTAATACCAGATTCGTGATCAGCGATTGAAAATTAGTGGAAAATTACATAAATTTCAATTTTTCAAAAATTCATTTAAATTGATGACAAAAAATTTCAAGAAAAGTTCAAATCAGAACTTCGTCAGAAGCTGTCTACCTAACGCTGTCTTTTAAACATTTTGTGAGGCTGTTTTGAACTTGAAAAAATTTTCAATGAAAGTTCGTTACGCTGATTTATAGATATTTTGTCGAACTTTTTTGGACTTGCAAAATTTTAAGAGAAGTTCGAATCAGAATTTTGTCACACAATTTTTTACCTGACGCTGATTTTTAGACATTTTGTCAAATTTTTTTCAGATTTTCATTCACTTTTATCACTCCGAAAATTTTCAGATTTTAAACGATTTTTTGGACTTTTGAGCTTGGAAAAATTTTTAATTTTCAAAATTAGACTTTTAGACATTTCACGAAACACGATAACATTGTGTCCAACGTTCATTGCTCAACCAAAATAAAAATAAAAAAATGGGGCAGTTCATTACGACGCTCGTACTTAATAATCAAGTGAGAACTAATTAAAAGATAATTTATTTCACCACGAATACTTAATCATCATTAATTTATAAGATTTATGATTTTGACTCCGAACGGGGAATATCATTTGACCATTTTCATCTCTATATTCATCGTATATAATTTCGTTGTACACTTTCAATCCGGCCTTTTTAGCTAGATTTTGAGAATACAACGAAGTACAATTCATCATGAATCCTCTGATATCGAAAGCTTTACCGAATTTCTCAGTAGCCAGCATAATATTACATTCTACATCTAATCCTCTATACTCTGGTTTAACGCATAATCCACGATCATGGACGAATACATCTGCATCGAAAATTTCAAATGGGTTGTTATTCGTTGTTATATCTTTCACGATTCTGCATCTCCTCTTCATAATATCTCCAGTTACCTGAAACATTGCTATGAATTAGGAGTTAGGACGTTGAAAATAGATATTTCTTTTATTACCATTTTCCATTCCTCTGAATTCTGATATCAATTTTTTATTAGTTTATACCCACATTCGAAATAGGTAAATCATCTTTACATTCGACCGATAATTTCTGCAATCCGATGATTTTGGGCTTAGGGACGTCTTCGTCTAGTACAGCCAAGAGACTGGAACAATTTTCGTTCACCACACGTTGCATTTGTAAATACCCCTGGAAACCACGGCCGGCAAGTTTCGTGTAGCAATGGTGCGCATGCAACACTTGAAATTTTTTAGGTGTTGCATTGCAACACCTGAAATCAGAAATGCACCTACCGGCCAAAATCAAAATTTCTCCCTTTAAAAAAATTACGAATTTTTCCTATTCATTTGACTGAAA
>FIZU01028810.1:0-10132 GCA_900064475.1 Pseudococcus longispinus
ATTTTTTTCAAAAAATTCCAAAAATTACCCTTAATACTATCTACTATTCTTGCAAATTTGAAAAAATTCGGTTGAAATCTGCCAAAAATGAAAATTTTTAACAAAAATTCACATTTAACCCCCAGAAGGGGTTAGGGTTGAGATATCGAGCTAAAAATTTTGTCACGGGGGTTTTAGACCATAAGGACCAACTTCTACTAGATAATACAAAATTCGGTACTCAGAGCCAAATTACCCCTATAAACCCGGCTACGCTCTTTCGAATCGAATTTGAAAAAAAATCATTGACTGGTTAGGTACCACAAAACAGAATATCAACCATCCAGCTCAACATAGAATCCGAAAATACATTTTGAAGACCCTCGAGAATTTTTGAATGAGTGGAGGGGGTCGTCAAGAAAGAACTATCCAACAAGACTATGAAAAAAGCTGAAAAATAGAAAGATATCTTCATTTCTCTTTTCCCTCGAGGATGAACTTGTGGAAAAATTCAGAAAATTTTATTCAAATGTAGATTATTGCCTATTTTGATTTTTGAAGGGGTTGCGATTTTGAAGTTTTTCGAAATAAAACTCAAATTATGTGTACTCGTAGCTTCGGTGCAAATTCTTGAAGTGAAATTTCAAGTAAATTAAAATCTGAAAGTATAAATAGAAAGTTGTTCGATAACTTGAAAAATAATCAAAACCAATTTTCTACATTTAAAATTGGATTCGAAGATGTGGACTGTTAAAGGTATGGGATTTTTGTAGTATTTTTGTGTTTGCAAATGAGGAGAGGTAAAAATGTCTTTTTTTGTACAGGATGTTCCGGTAGTCGTCTGCCATAAACGAGATTTGGATACAACTGGGTACCACTAAAAAAAACTTTACATGAACATGTAGCATATCTGAAATATTTAAGGGGCAAAATTATTTTCAAAAAAAAAAATCGAATCAAAACTAATTTTCAATCATTGGAATGAGTAGTACTTTAAAAATTGAACAAATTTCCATTCTGTGCTTTTTTGCCTAACTTCAAAATTGAAGGGGATATAAAAATAGTTTGGGGTAAATGGGGTAAAAAATTCTAAAAAAAAAGTTCAACAATGGGAATGAATAGTACTTTGAAAAATGAACAATTTTTGTTATGTTCATTTTTTGCCTATAATAAAAATTGAATGGACTGTACCACCCGAAATAAGTAAAAAAATTCAAAATTTTTAGAACTTTTTCTTCTTTCAATGTTACTTAGTCCCTACAATTTTGGTTTTAGGCAAAAAATTAGCATAACAGAAATTGTGAATTTTTCAAAATAGTTCTCGCGATTGAATTTACATAAGACAAACAAAAAACGTTATCATGATTAGTCGCCTATCTCATAAATTGAAGGGACAATGTAATTTTTAAAACTTGAAAATTATTATCATTTTTCAGATATTTGAGAATCACTAAAAAATATTTGAACAATTCAAATGATGATCATACTGGATAGTGTTTCAGTAGACGATTAACAATTGTCATTTCGACAGGTTGTCTATCTTTGAAATTGAAGGTACAATTTTTTTTGAAAGTTTATCAAATATTTTGTCTTTTTTTCTATATACAAAATGCTCTTAGCACTTGCCAGGGGTGAGACAAAGGGGAGGTTGAGGAGAGTGGTGGTGCGTGTGAGTAATGGTGGAGGAAGATGAGGCTGAGACCTCTATCGACGATGAGAGTAGATTGTAAAACGCCAATTTTTTGAGTTTTTCAGTAAATTTTTCCAACTACTTCTATTGTCGAAGGAAGTCGCTCCACCCACCTCCACTCACACGCACCAGTCCCCTCTTCAACCACAACAACCTTATTTTGCTGCAAAAAGTTGTAAAAAATTTGCATCCCGAGCCTACAAAATCGGAGAAAATTGCATTCGAGTCAGGAATCTTCTACTTCATCTCCTCTCCTCATTGTCAACTTCGGTTTATCCGTGCAGCCGATATTTTAGAATTACTTGTACGTTCTCAACGTAAAATTACTACCGAATTGTATCATCTTAAAATTCGACTGTATAGCTTGGTAACTCGAGCCGAATACTCGTTGGATATTGGTAAAATGTTTCGACTTTCGTCATCTCGCATCTTGTACTCGTACCTATATACACGAAAGGGAAGGAAAGGAAACGTGTATAGAGCGTAAACTAAACTCGTCGCAGGTCGCGTCGCGTCGCGAATGCCAAAAAAGAAGTTGATGACATTACTTTTAACATCGGTGGTGATGGCGGCGGTTTCAAATGTATCACGTACGAAATCGAACAATGCAGCAGAAGCGTAATTACCTTGCGTGTGAAAGTACGAAATCTCATTCGTTATGCTATATAGCTCTCATAGAAGCTGTATAATGGATTAGGCGCGAATAAATAGCAACTTGGTGACTCGAACTTTGAAAAGTTTTGCGAAATTTGAATTCGCGCGCGCGATCGCGAGAACTTGTATATACTCGTATAGCGTTACACGTTATAAAACGGAATAATGTATCACTGAAGGTTTCATTTCATTAGTTTTCACGTGATGTGTAAATAATGCAATGAATTTTCAGTATTAATCAATTAATATTTAATAGACGAAGATAAGAAAGTGGAAAGTATAAGTTAAGTGTAAAATCCAATTAGGTATAACATAAATAACAGAAAATTTACATTCTCGGCTATGAATAATTCTTACATTAAATGGATACGAATACAAGGTTTACCATTTTGCTGAAGATGTATCGATAGATGAGTGAGTAAGTATTAGCTGGTGTGTAACTTTATTCCAACCGGCCAAAGTTTATTATTCTTGCTCGTTTTTCGTTTTGTTTGTCTGTATATATTAAAATGCTGAAATTAGAATAAGACTCGCGTATAGGTACCTATCTTTATATATGATTTTATCCCTTTTTCGAGTTTTCTCGAATGGTCTATATTTTCTCTATGTGTTCAACGGTACATGTATAGTTCAAAGGTACCTCTATATAGAAATGTTATACCAACATTGGATAGATACGTGGTGCTTGCTCGTATAACCTACGTTGGTATTGTGTGTTTATTTTTCACCTTTTTATTATGGCATGTGGTGGAGGAAAAAAAAAAGTCGTCGTAAAAATATTATTTTTTCGTCGATTGTTTACGGTTCAAGAGGCTGTGGTGCGGTTGTTATCACATACAGGGTGTTCAATAGATCCTACGGTGTGGTTGTGCAGAAATCATACGTTTGATGATATTGCAAACGTGCAATTGCCAAGAATACTCAAGTGGTATATAAAAGTTATATGTACGTGGCGAGATGAAAGGTATTGCTATAAAAACTCGACTTATTTCAAATATCTATGGTCTATGTAGGTATAAAGGAAATGATGCATTTTAAGGGAAACAGAAACTTCGTTTTATCTGACTTGGAATATTATCTTGAGACATTCTCGATGGACTAAGTAGTTGAAAATTGTGAAATGTCTCAAAAAGTGACGTTATTTGTTGAAATTGCCATTGAATTTGTTTTTAGGGTTGGGAAATTTTTTCAAAATATCATAAGAATTATTTCGTGGTGGAATTACTTCTATTCAGTGCCGATTTTAGGGGTCGGCCAGTGGGGTCATTGACCCCGAGGCCTCTAATGCAAACGGAGAACGAGATTTAAAAAAAATGAAACTCACTGAAAGCAGATTACACACCACAATAATGAAATTTCAGTTTTTGAATGATTTTATCAGCATAGGATATGCTTTAGCGATGACCAAACCTGTAAAAAAGTCACAAAATTCCGGCACTCAGACTTTTAGACATTTTTGGAAATTGAAAATTTTTCTAAGAATTCAAATGAATTTTTGGGCTATGAAAATTTCAACTTTTTGGACTTGAAAATTTTCAATAAAAATTGAAATCTGAATATTCTTAGACAGCTTTTTACCCAGCGCTGGCTTTTAGACATTTTGTCAGACTTTTTTGGATTTGAAAAAATTTTCAAATTTCCATTCACTTTTTGGACTTGGAAGATTTCATTAATCATATGTTGATTTTTAGACATTTTGTCAGACAAACACTTCAGACTTTTTGGACTTGGAAAATTTTAGATATTACACTGACTTTCAGACATTTTGTAAGGATATTTTAAACTTTCTGGACTTGAAAATTTTTTCAGATTTCAAACAATTTTTTGAACTTGAAAAATTTTAGAAGTTCTGAGTTTTTCGATTTTGAAAAATTTTATCAAAGGTCAGTTGACTTTTAAACATACTTTCAGGGGTAGTATGGAATTAGAAACGATCAGGGGGCTCCGAGGAGGGGGGGCTGTCTTTGCAAACATTTTCGGAACAGGCCTAATACACTTGCTTATTTTAATAAAATAATGGATATTTTTTAAATTTTCACCGATACAAATCATTCGAAAGATTGAAGATGTTTTTGAAGAAGATTTGTACTTGATGGCCGTGAGTTGGTTAGGTCTCAGCAGGCTATAATTTAAAAATTCATTTGTTCCAAATTTATGGCATCCTCATTCAAAAGCATCCCTGTGTGAATTCCTTTTCAAATTTGGGTTTCGAAGAATTGAATCAATGTAGAAAAAATACATTTTTCCAGTTATCTTGGTACTCTAATTGAATAAATGGAATAAAAAATGTGTATTTTTATGAATTTCAAGGGGTTTCCATTAATTATCTGACCCTGGGGTCCAAAAAGTTTAAACTCAACCCTGCTGAGTTCTATTCGTGGCCATACTGGAAGAATTCAATTAAAGATTCTACATATTTTGTCCCATATTTGGCAATCTAAAAACTGTATGAAAATTTACCTACTCTCAGGATTCAAGGGACCAATTCATAACCTCGAAAATCCCATGGAAATGTAAAATTAGTTCGATTTATTTTCTGAGAAAAAAATGATAACTCTTGCTCAACTTCAAAATAGAATCATCTACAAAAAGTTTAACCAAGGTGTAAATTTCATAGCACCTTCAATTTTAAACTTAGACAACATGTGCACCTAACTTTTTTTTTCACAACTTTCGATGTTCTACAGAAAAGGTCACGTGCCCGAAGTCCCAAGTTGAAGGGAAAATGCAATTTTCAATCATTCGTAGGCAGCTCCTTCAATTTTTCAGTTGATAAAATTTTTCAAAAAATCATATTTGTGGAAAATTGCATTTTCTGTATAAAATAAGTTGAATGAATTTTACCTAACTATCAAATTTTGTCAGAAGCAGCACGTTCAAATACGTTTGAAGCCCCACATTTTCAAGTTTTTACCAATTTATGCCTTCAATTTTGATGGTAGGCAAACTTTCATGCTGTTGTTCGTTTTTGGTTGCTACAATTCAGGTAATATATCTAGAACTTTCAACAGGACACTCGCTATATAAATTATAATTTTGAAATTTGATCAAAGTGGGGGGGTAGAAGACATTAGAATAATTGTAAAAATGTTCCCAAGTGAGAAAAAAATTTCAAAAATTTCCATGTAAGTTGTTAAAAGTCACAAATTTCAAAAAATCTAGTGAAAAATCTGGAAATTTTTAAAAAGTTGATAAAATATCATAAAAATTGATCAAAATTACCTAAAAATGGCTTGAAATTGAATAATTTTACAGCATGTTTCATATCTGATGGCTTTTCTTTCATCGGATAAGTAGGCAACCCACCTTGAATACTAGTAAGAATATTTGCCTACCTTTGAAATTGAAGGCCCAGGCAAAAATCTGTATATGTATTTAAAAAAATTGTTTTTCAATCTTGTTCATTAATTTTGATTGGTCATAAAATTTTATTTATAATAGGTAGAAGGTTGCAGTTTGCGCCATTGGAAGGAGCACACCTTCCTATCTAGCTCGAATCAAAAGTTATGTGTGTTTAATTTCAAGAAAAACACATAGAAAAATCATTTTTTAATCAAATTACCAAATTATGAAATAGGAGGAAAAGTATTTTTTTAGAAGGAAGAGAGAGAATGCGAAATCGTTTTTTTGGGCATTTATTCGAGTAGTCAAATGACGTAGGCACAACAAAATGCATTATTTCTTGTGGAGTGTTTATTTTCTAGCTAGACCTACTTTTTTTTTTTTGAAAAAATCGATCATTATCTCGACATTATAAATTTTTCTAAAATAGTGCAAATTAAAATAAGTAAGATAATTTTTTTCAACGCTGCGAAATCTAATGGTCGATCTGAAAATTTATAAATCGCTTTTAAATGACGTTTTTAACGCCGAAATGACCCTAAATATTTTTACATTTCGCTAGAGCCCGGTAGAGGAAAACAAAGTCTGCGAACGTATACACGGGGCATCGTTAAAAAAAATGAGAAAGAAAGAAGTAATTAGTAATTTTCATCCGTATTTAAACTATCGCAGAAATTTTTTAATTTCCAGTTCACATAATGAAGGTTAATTTCGTATTATCTGAATGAGGCATCGGTAATTTCAGCTTTCGTTTTTGAAACACCCTCGTTTTTTTTTTTCGGGCCAAAGTACCTAGCTACGTTTCGAGCCTGGTGCTTATACTCTGGCAAATATATTTTTCGAGTTGGTATATCACCAATTTTCTGGATCAGACCCTAACGAAATAACCGGCTTCTCTAACGAATTCCATCCTGCAGCTAGTACAGCTATTTTGTGTAGACGGTAACAAAGAAAATTAAATATCTGTTTTAATTCGCGTTCCGCATTAAGGAAATCCGAAATTTGTCGGCAAGCCTGTTATATAAGAAGGCGATGGAAAGCTTAGCAAGTGCCGAAAAGGGATTAACTTCCAACGATAATGGAACACACCTACTTTGATATCGAAGACCTTTTGAAATTCTACTCTCACTGTTGTTTATTAGGAAAGCCAGTACTTTTCTTTCAACTTTGGCTTTGAACTTTATGGCAAGCTTTGATTAAATTTCCAATTACCACGTAACCGAAGTCTCGTATCAATCGTGAAATCTTGTCTTTCTCAGCGAGTATTCTTCTTACATGCCAAATGAATTCATTTGCAAATACGATCACGCAACGGAATATCTAAATTTCTCGTTCGTATAAATTCAATAAGACATGAAACTATGTTACAACACCTCGATATAATGCCTAATGTCCGCGGTAATTGAAATTGAGTAACTTGTAGGTGTGCCTACACTGCCTCGTTTACTTGCTTGGGAAAAAAATAGAACAGCGACCGTTACGCAGGGTGGTTTTATTTCTTACTTTATAAGATTGCGCGCTTTTTTTCTCGCTTTTTCGCAGTGTTTTAAAAGTAAGTAAATATCACACTGTGTCAACAATTTGACATTACGTTTTGAGGTAACAATAGTTGGATTTTTTTCTTTCCAAGACGAGATAGTTTGGAAGACAGTATATCGAGTTTATTCTTCGGAGAGAAAAGTCAAATTCTTGGAAGATTGATTTTTTTTTGGTATTTTATCAGATAACGATGCAATTAATTTAACTCGAATGGAAAGAATTCCGGTTGAATTGAATTTTCTGCAAATAAATGATATCAATTTCCAAGTTCCTGTTATTGTGTAATGGTTCGAATCGATGAAAATAAATAAAACTTGCACTCATATTACACGATACTGCGTTAACAATTTTTTAAATTATTTTTTTACCCCAGCAGATCATGTGTTGGAAAATTTACCGTTTTACGTGATAAAAATTCGTGTTTCACGTTGACGCGTAATTTAATATTGTAGTTTTTTTTGCCTTTCTTTGGCTGAATTCAATTTAAAAACCATTTAGGCTTCGAAATTCTAATGTTTTGTGTTTTTTTTCTGTTTCAGGTAAGTGACGAACCGATATTGGATTCGAATTGGTGTTTAGAGATGCCTTAAGAGGATGTAATCGACGGTTAGAAATTTATCTGCTCGTTGGGTGTTGTAAGTAAAAATGATAATTTGATTAGAAATTCGAACAATAGCGAGTTATTCAATATGCGATTATCAGACTGCGAGATACCTGCGGCTATGACGTGATTGTGAGGTAGAAATAGGTTCCGAGGGTTGCAAATCTTACCACTTTTATTGAATGGCGAACGTGTTGAGAAGAAAATCACTCGAAGCAACAGCGAAAGTATAACCTTGAAAAACGTATTTTATACGTAGGTATTATTTAATGAATTTCAAAACAATAGCTGGGTAACCACTACCAGACGTGTATTTCAGCAGCAGATGTAGTTTTATCGATTTATTTTTCTAAAGAAATGGAAATTACTTGCTTCAGTTTTTCTTAAATATTTTTCGTCGATTTACGGTTACCGCGAGAGTGGAATTTTCAATGTTGGGTAAGACTGGTGTAGTGATGGCGAATTTAAACAGACGTTCGTTCTCGATGTCTTGAAAAAAATACTCGTAACGGGCGAGAATTGATGAGTTGAAGTAAGAATGGAAATGAAATGGAGAATTGATTTGATTATTTTTTGCAAAATTTTGGCTCAAATTGGCTGTTGACATGTTTGATAAACTTTCGTGAAAACCAACATTTTTTCTTTCAGATATTACCTATCAGTAACGATTTGGTATTTATTCGTTTTCTTATCGTTTTCTTTTTTTTTCGGTATTAGTTTTTACTTTATGAATTTGGCTGTGGCTGAAAGTCATAATTACGTGTGATTTTTTCAAGTAGGTACCTATCTGACGTTTCTGAATTTTTGCTGAAATGTGCACGAAATCCAAGAAAAAATTATTCAAATGCTCTATACGAGTACTATCAGTCAAACAATTCAAGTCATAACTTTAGGATTGATATTCTAAAACATAAATATCATCATTATTTTGCAGACTTCCACCCTAAAGGAAAACTGACGTACATTTAGTGATTTACTAGCTGATTTTTTAGAAAATTTTTCCATTCACTTAAAAATTGTAGACTTTTTCTGAAATTCTTAGATCAAGTTGGAAAAACAATTTTTTTAGAATTATGAAATTCAATGACTTTTTGAAGATAATTCCAGTGGGGGTATCGCTCCAAACCTTCCCATTACTTTCGTTCCTGATTTCGTTTTTTTGTATAATGTTACATCTCATGGTGATGTTGATGTATTTACCGAAGATTCCCCCCCCCACTTTTTCGTGTTTTCTATCAACATTTCAAACAACACCATTTTTAATGTCCTAAAAATCGAAAATAATTTTTTTTTGCTCAGAATTTTTTACCCAATAGCAGCCATAAACGGAAATTTGACCAAAAATTTTCAAAATATGCAACAAAGAAAGTCAAAAGAAAATCAAATTATGACAAAAAATGGCCTAAAAATGTCTGAAACTTGCAAAATATGCATTTAAAACCTGAAATATGCTGAATATGGCGTAATCGAATGGGGCTTATTATGCAAAATTTTGTACAGGAAATTTTATAAACCGAAAATTTTTTCAAAAGAAGGGCTAAAAATCGAAAAAAATGATTATATTCTTTTCCTTTCACAAAAAAAACGAATTTTCTTTTAAAAATATTAATTATGAAGAAAAGTTGAATCATTATTTTTAGATTCTGTATAAATCTAGAAATTTAATCTCCCTCCTACACGTCATTTACTCCAATTTATTCATATTTTAAGGCCATTTCGTATAGTTTAAACAGCATAAATCTTCTGATTTTTGCATTTACAATAAAAAAGATTTTATTGGAATTTTGAAAAAAAACGATTTTTTTGGTCAAGAGCTTAGTACGGCGTAGTGAAAAAAATATGCCTCGAATTTTGAAAAAATCCAAAGGGGTGATTCATTTTGAGTTGGAGA
This sequence comes from Pseudococcus longispinus, assembly GCA_900064475.1. Lineage (NCBI taxonomy): Eukaryota > Metazoa > Arthropoda > Insecta > Hemiptera > Pseudococcidae > Pseudococcus > Pseudococcus longispinus. Next base: position 9,697 of record FIZU01028810.1, read on the forward strand.
TGAACCACAGAAAATTTCAGACCCCTACCTCAAAGGGGGACAGAACTGGATGTGTTCAACGTGGAATCAACTTTTGAAAACTTCATTGATATCGTGGTGTGCCATCTTCAAAAATGCAAAAAACGATTTTTCCGCCCCCCTCCCATATATGGGTCATTTCTGGTCGAAAAATGTATACAACCCCATATTTTTGTAGAACTTAATATTGTGGTTGATGGTTTATTTTGGTGTCATTAATGATACATTGCAAGAAAAAAAATTTTCGACCAGAAATGGCCCATTTAGCAGAGGGGGGGGGGGTGGACGAAAAAATCGGTTTTTCGCATTTTTGAAGATGGCGCACCACGATATCAAGTTCTACAAAAATATGGGGTTGAATATCTGGACTAAGTACACAATATATTTTTTTTCAGAATTGCACCTCTGAAAGGGGTTA
>FIZU01028816.1:0-15583 GCA_900064475.1 Pseudococcus longispinus
TACGAAAAAGCCGAATTAACTCGTGAAAGCTGAAAGCGAAAGCCATAGCTTTATACTTCAAGGTCAAAAGTTATAGCCGAAAGCGAAAGCTTTATTTTTTGGCTTTCAAGCCCTGATTTTTATTCAAGTATGAAAATTTTTTTAAAATTTATTGCAGTTTCTGATTTAATAAAAAAATTTTAAAAATGGGTATAACAAAGAAGACGAAGCTCAAATAACAAAAAATATCTAATTACAGTTCGAACGAAACAAAAAAAAATTCAAAACCAACAATTACAGCAAAAAATTTTAAATAGCAAAAAAATAAAAGCTAATGACTTCGACAAAAAAAAAGAAGAAAAAAAGGAAAAACTAAGCATACCGAAATGTATCTTTTACAGAAGAAACAAAAGTTCTTCTTTTCTGAATATATATTCAGTGCTCAGCTTCCATGATACGTTGAAAAAGTAATTGAATATTTTATTCACAAAAATTATCCCGAGTGAAAAATCAAATTTTAACACTGTTTAAAGAAAATCCAAATTTTACAAAAAAAAATTGAAACAAAAAATCAGAAGGTAGATCAGGATAGAACTGAGTTGTACTCAAGGGAGCAACACCCCCTCTCAATGACAAAATTATATTTTTGATTGAAAAAATTGAGATTGAGTAGGAAAATTTGCAACACTAATGACATATGTTTTAGAAAACTTGGGAAATTTGCCATATGTTTTGAGCCAGGAAGGGGGAGGGGGAGGGGTTCAAATAAAAAAATATGATAATGAAGATTGGAGACTAAAAGTTTAAGATCATTTGACATTTGTCGTCAGGCTATGTTCAAAAAAAAGAAATTTCAAAATTAAGTATACTTAAAAAACTCAAAAATTTCTAATTACCTGATTTATTTTTAATTAGTATCTCACATTTCAGCAAAAAAATCATCAAGATATACTGATTTTGACTCGTGAGATGAAATGTCTTCAACTTACTAAGGAAAAAATCATTATCACTGTTGAAATGTCAAAGAAATGACAAGAGACTTTATTGCTCGTGATTTTTTAATCAGGTAGTAGATAAACTTATTATTTTTAGATTATCAAATTTCAAAGTCCTAAAACATATCCAGGTGCCACGATTAAAATAATACCCCCCGCCCCCTTCAGGAAAACTTGAGTAATTTTTCCAACATATTTTTCAAAACAAAAAATTGATTAAAATTTGAAAAAGTAATTTCATTTCCAAAATCTATAGTACTGAAAAACCCTACCATAAAATAACGTTCTCTCTTCTCCTTCACTGCGTATTGTACTTATAAGATGAGGTGAATTTTTTAAATATTTTTTGACCTCTCTTGACACGACCCTGCGGTCTCCATGAGATTTTGACAATTTTTCAATTCAGTAATTCTTTCCCAAAATCAAGACTTGAACACTCCATTATCAAATTACGTTTTCACATCTCCATCACTACATGACGTACCTAGAGGCTGAAGTAAATATTTTTCAGATATATCTACCCGGCTTGAGACGACCCTCGATGTCATTTTGAACATTTTTCAATTTAATAATTTTTTCCCAAAAATCAAATCTTCAAAAGCCCTATCCAAATTGACGTTTTTTCTTCTCCATCATGGCGTTTGGGTGGGAGAGGAGAAATGAAGTCAGTTTTTTGCTTATTTTGACCCATTACGAGACCTCCATCGATCATTTTGACCACTTTCCAATTTGGTAATTTTGTGTTTCAAAACAAAGTTGAAAAGCCCTGTATAGAATGACGTTTTCTCCTCTCCATCTTTGTGTATCGTACCTAGAAGGTGAGAATTTTTTTTCACATATTATGGTCTGTTTTGAAATGTCTCTCTATGTCATTTTGACCATTTTTCAATTTGGAAATCTTTTCCCAAAAATTGAGTCTTGAAAAAGTTTTTTAAAAAGTTATCATTATCATCAAAAATTTGCTAATTTTTTAATAAGAATTTAGCTCAAGTGATGCGCTATCTCAGGCTGTAAAAATACAACCAATCAGTGAAAAAGCCTCAACTTTAAATCTTAGAATCCCTCAAATTAATTTTGAAACCGCATACGCTTGATATCAACAATTAAATCAAAATAATAATAAAACCGAGTTCATCGACCTTTACTTTATTTTAAAAATCTCAAAAATTCTAATAAATTTTTCAAAATAACGATATACCGATAAGGCAAAAACTACGCCAACTTTTTACAACGCCATCAAAACATGAATAATTTTCACATAAAAATATTATTCTCGTTTAAACAACTCAACAACAAACTTGGTAATTACCAAACTGACCTAATAAAATTTTAAAACAGCCAACAAACTAAAATACAATATACCTACACCGCCATCCGCATCGGCTTTTTTGTCTTTTGTCGACTTGTACCTACTCGTATTTTGCGAAATAAATTACGAATATGACAACAAAAGAGGCGACAGAGCTCTCATAACCCTAAATAAAAACACACCTCTTCAAATCAAAACGCAGCCCGACAAAGAGACGACTGAAGACCTCATGATAAATTCGTAGATACAATCTCGTCGAGTTTCCCTTTAATAAATTGAAAAAAAAGGTATGTACTTCAATACATAATACTTCTTTTTTTAAAACCTCGATCTGCAGCGTGTATATTTGATTGCAAAAAGAAAAAAAAAAAGTTGGATATTTTTATATATAAGACTGTGATTCTTCGACAAATACGTAAAAGTAAGAGAAGGCGAATAGAAAATATAAACCTGTTGAAAGGAAAACTCGATAAATCGAGGAGAATAAATTTAGAAAAATTTTCGCATAAAGTAAGTATAGTGTATGAAGAATAAGAAGAGGGAAAATACCCGGTGGAAAACTTTTTATCTTGAAACTTTTTAATATCGATAAGTTAAAAAATTTTCGAATACTTTGGTTGAACAAAAGGACTCGCGAATATCTCTCCGTAGGAGGAAAATTTTCACTAACGTTGAAAATTTCACGTTGTTTCGACCAACTCGTTCGGACGCGAACTCAAACGAGAGGATAAAATTTCCCGAAGAATATAATATTGTACGTATCTAAAAGGAGGAGAGTGCGAGGGAAGGGAAACGTAGTGTATCGTACATATAAATTGACTATATACGTTGTACCCATTATAAAGTTTTGTATTATAATACAAACGGAAGCAATGATTTTCGCTAGTGCTATTGAATATCTATATACTCGTACGTACGAGCAGGATAGGCAACCAGGCAAGTGGTGTATTGCGGCAATCAATATAGTAAACCAGCAATGGGAAACTGTTTTATGGTTTATTGATGGTGATTCGTTTCTTACACATACGTTTTAGTTGGGTGGTTTGCAACAGACCCACATAAGGCATCCCTACCAGCCAAAAAGACTACACTCGTAGATCAAATTACAACACACGGTATAAATTCGCGATAAGCACGGTGACAATATGAAGGGGTTAAAGGTATACCTATCTATACGTTCGTATGAGCACATTAATTAAATTCCGTATCGGTCAAAGTACCATCGTCAAAAACCATCGTAGAATGGTACACAGCGCATTTGGGTCGACAAAAATAAAACACTAAATTTAACCTATAATACGCTCTCGAATTACTCTTCGTATGAAAAATGTGGCCAGCTCCTGGCGCAGAAGCGAGGGAGTCTATGGAGCGGTGTAGATACCGCCTATGGCATGTCAACGTTCATTGATGAAAATGAGTATCTCTCATTTAATACTAGAGCATGGATAAAGCTGCAAAACCGCATTTTCAGTAATGCTGCGCTGTGTGCATATTTCCTCTCGTGTCTTTTAACCTTCGCTTTTGACTATTTCCTAGTACTCGTATTACGTGTAGAGGTTTTAAGTTTAATCTGTTTGTCGTTTTGAACTCGGGGCGAGGTGTATTTTGATAAAAATATTATTGGGGAGAGAAGATTGGTGAATTTATTGTAGTTAGCAAATGTTTCGTTGAATGAACCTGGGTGTATTGTGAAAGGAAGGTAATTAAGGAGATAGGTGGAGATACACGAGGATATCAATAGTCAAAATATACGGGATTAAAAAATGGAGCAATTTCTATTTTTTTAATCCTGTATATTTTGACTTGTGTTTTTGCGCCACCCGTTCACTTTACAAAAAAAAAAAAAACATTTTATTTTTTGTTGCAAATTTTTTTGGCTTTAAAACGTTACTTCCGATGTTCTAATTAACCACGAAAAAGTCCCTAAACCTCATTTCTCCACAAGTCCACCAAATGTAGACCAAAGAGATCTTCTGGTAGTTTTTCGCCTGTAACTCTTTAAATATGTTATTAAATAAAAAAACTATTATAACAAAAATTAAATAACATAAAATTTGCAACAAAAAAGGTTCTATTCATTTTTTTTGTAAAGTGAACAGGTGGCGCAAAAACACAAGTCAAATATACAGGATTAATAAAATGAAAATTGTTCCATTTTTTAATCCTGTATATTTTGACTTGTGTTTTTGCGCCACCTGTTCACTTTACAAAAAAATTAATGGAATCTTTTTTGTTGCAAATTTTATGTAGTTTAATTTTTGTTATAATAGTTTTTTTATTTAATAGCATATTTAAAGAATTACAGGCGAAAAACTACCAGAAGATCTCTTTGGTCTACATTTGGGGGACTTGTGGAGAAATGAGGTTTAGGGACTTTTTCGTGGTTAATTAGAACATCGGAAGTAACATTTTAGAGCCAAAAAAATTTGCAACAAAAAATCAACTATTCATTTTTATTGTAAAGTGAACGGGTGGCGCAAAAACACAAGTCAAAATATACAGGATTAAAAAATGAAACAATTTTAATTTTATTAATCTTGTATATTTGACTTGTGTTTTTGCGCCACCTGTTCACTGCACAAAAAAATGAATAGAACCTTTTTTGTTGCAAATTTTATGTAATTTAATTTTTGTTATGATAGTTTTTTTATTTAAGGACAAGTTCAAAGAGTTACAGGCGAAAAACTACGAGGATATCTCTTTGGATCTATTTATGGGTGACTTGAGGAGAAATGGGGTTTGAGGACTTCTTTGTGGTTAATTAGGACATCGGAAGTAACATTTTAAAACGAAAAAGAACTCGCAACAAAAAAGCATAAATATTCATTTTTTTTTGTAAAGTGAACGGGTGACGCAAAAACACAAGTCGAAATATACAGGGTTAAAAAATGGGTTAATTTCTGTTTTTGCAATCCTGTATATTTTGACTTGTGTTTTTGCGTCACCCGTTCACTTTACAATAAAAATGAATATTTAATTTTTTGTTGCAAATTTTTTTGGCTTTAAAATGTTACTTCCGATGTTCTAATTAACCACTAAAAAGTCCCTAAACCTCATTTCTCCAAAAGTTCCTCAAATGTAGATCCAAAGGGACCTTCTCGTAGTTTTTCACCTGTAATTCTTTAAATATGCTATCAAATAAAAAAACTATTATAACAAAAATTAAACTACATAAAATTTGCCACAAAAAAGATTCCATTCATTTTTTTTTAAAGTTAACAGGTGGCGCAAAAACATAAGTCAAAATATACAGGGTTAAAAAATGGAACAATTTTCAATTTATTAATCCTGTATATTTGACTTGTGTTTTTGCGCCACCTGTTCACTATACAAAAAAATGAATACAACCTTTTTTGTTGCAAATTTTATGTAGTTTAATTTTTGTTATAATAGTTTTTTTATTTCAGAACATATTTAAAGAGTTACAGGCGATAAACTACGAGGATATCTTTTTGGATCTATTTATGTGCGACTTGAGGAGAAATGGGGTTTTAGGACTTCTTTGTGGTTAATTAGGACATCGGAAGTAACATTTTAAAACCAAAAATAACTCGCAACAAAAAAACATACATTCATTTTTTTGAAAAGTGAACGGGTGGCGCAAAAACACAAGTCAAAATATACAGGATTAAAAAGATGAAAATTGTTACTTTTTTAATCTTGTTTATTTTGACTTGTGTTTTTGTGCTACCCGTTCACTTTACGAAAAAAATGAATATATGTTTTTTTGTTGCAAATTTTATGTAGTTTAATTTTTGTTATGATCGTTTTTTTATTTAATAGTATATTTAAAGAGTTACAGGAGAAAAACTACGAGAAGGTCTCTTTGGATCTACATTTGGAAGACTTGTGGAGAAATGAGGTTTGGGGACTTTTCAGTGGTTAATTAGGACACCGGAAGTAACTTTTTGAAACCAAAATTTTTTTAGTAACTCAAAATGCAATTTCATTTCCTTATTTTACTGGGCTATTAAACCGGGGTTGTAAAACATCACGAAACAAAATAACGAAACAAATTGAGAGAATTGAAACAAAACGAAATAACCATATCTCAAATGAACAAAAAAAACAAAACAAAAAATGAAAAAATAAAATGAAAAAACAAAATAACGAAATAATTATTTTTTGTTTTGTTTTTTTCTTAAAAATCTGAAATATAACAAAATAACAAAATATTTTTTACTTCGCAGACGTATCAAAAATAATCTTCAATATTTGCTTTTTTCCATATTTATTTTTTGGTTTTTGAAAAAAAAAATTAATCGAATTTTCCCAAAAATTCGGGTTTATTTTGTTATTTTAGAAAGAAAATGGAAATCTAATGAAAGAATTGAATTTTGTACTCAGAATTAAATTTCAGACGAAATTTCCATTAAAAAAAAAACAAACGAAATAACAAAATTATTTTGTTTAACGTCGCGAAAAATTTACAATAAGTAACGAAACACACAGAAAAAGACAAAATGACAAAAAAAAGTTTTGTTTTACATCCCTGATTTAAACCATAAATCTTTTGGAAACTTATGAAATATCATCATCTCACAAATCATCCAAGAACACTGCTGATTGATTGATGAATTCGAGCTATCAACATTTTGTAGTTTTTTCATATTTTTTTCGGAGAATGGAACGACTTTCCAAGTTTCAGAAATCAATTCTATACAAGCTTTTTCTACCTGCTTGAATCCATTACAAGCCTGTTTGAATCTGATTAGAATCATTCAAAAGTAAATTGATCGATTTGATCAAATTGCTTGCTGCTGGATCTAACCGAATAAAAATGGCTTTTTGGTGCCTGTACTACTTGAATATAGTATTTTATGATTATTGTATAGGTAATTTAATAATAATAAAAAAAAAACAAATTAATCAGAACTATTGTAATCGACATAGATTCAGTGTTAAACAAGTGGATCAGATCTCATCCAATAGCGTGTGGCTGAATTGAACTACAAGGAACAACTGCCTTGCTATGTGATGAAACTGAAGAACTGATTTACTTATTGATTAAAATAAACAAGTGAGTATTTGAAGGAATTGAAACATTGTAGCCAGAGGGGAAAATAGGAAATTAAAAATAGTACGATAAATAACTAATTAATTCGTGTGTTGAGATTATACCGTGAATTTAGATAATTACAAAAATATAAAAAAATATACGTGCGTGAGTAATTAAGAGAAAAACATTGTATTGAGATTCGCACTCGTTTAATTAATGCAGAAATTAATTTAGGATATCTATATTTATGTGGAATGGTAAACAGACAACAGGTGTAAGATGATCGAAAATAAACGTAGGAATTTATAGAAGTTACATAGATAATTTAGATAAGTGATTTAAATATGTAATTTAAACATGATCAAAAAATATGATCAAGGTAAAGGACAAGGTTGGATAATATCAAGATTAAGATCAAGGTAGAGTATACCTACTCGTCAGGTCGTAACATCAAGGTGAAGTTTAGGCTCATCAGGAAGTAGCTATAGATAATTAGGTACACATGTTTTGATCAGGTAAAATCTATCTTACATGCAGTTTTTATTATGTATTTAATTTGAGGAGACACGATCAAATTGTGTACAACTGAATTTTTGGACCATTTAGATTAAATCATATCTAAACCATTTTTCCATAGAAAATAGCGATGATGTTTTCAAGAAATGTTTACGATACTTTCTTCTTCTCTCTCCTCCACTCAAACCATTCCCCTTAATTTTCAGATTAATCAAACGGTCAATAAATTTCAGAAAAATATAGATTTTTGTATGCAATGCATGATCTTTTTTGAGAAAATTGTGTGACCCATCAATTTTTAAAATTATTTCCAGAAACTCATAAACTCAAGACAGAAAAACTATTGAGATATTTTGAGAAAATTGTTCATGCAATTTCTTATCTTTTTTCAGATTGGCCAGTTCACAAAATGAAATGAGAAAAATATTTCTTAACTTTTTTTGTTCGACGAATTTTCACGATCAAAGGCAGACCTGGTTTTATGACTTTTCCTTGGAGGATAATTTCAGAGAGCTAAAAAATTTAATGTTTTGACTCTGGTAAAATTTTTTCAGATTTTCCAACTACTCGTGCAATTTTTCCCCAGTCAAAAAAAAAATCATTAAAATCACCTTCTTCGGCAACTTTTTCATTCAATAACACAAAACAGCTGTCACCTCTCCTTCCTCCCAATTGCTAACACCATTAAACTAGTAAAATTCCAACACCGAAACTTTATAACTCATTTCAAAAGTACTTAATTTAGTCGTTAGAAATCGCAATTCATCTTTTAAAAAGTTTTTTTTTTAACCGAGTTATTTTATTGTTGAAAAATCTTGAGCCACGTGGATAACCCCTTTCACATCTAATGTAATGTGGGTAAACATCATCACTTTTTATCGTAAATTTCATCTTCCGATCTCCTTATCATCCCCCCCCCCGTCCAGTTCATAATCAAATTTTTATCAATTTTCCGAATTCACTGAAAAAATTTACAATTTTAGTAATTTTTGTTCGGTTTAAAAAATTTCGAAGTTAACTGTTGATTTTTTGCTAAACATCAAAATTGAAAAACTTGTTCATTAGGGTGGGTCGTTTTATGATTTTTTTGAAAAGTTGGAGGGGATATTGAAAAACAGTTGTGAATTGACGTCAAAATACCGTGGAAAAAATTTGGTCTCTGACTTGAACCAGCATTTTATAAATAGGGTTCAAAATTTTGAAATGATTTCAAAAATTCAAAAAAAATTATTAAAATTTTTTGTGAATGGATAGTTACATTGTTACCATTGAAGAGTAAAAAAAAACTAATTTTTCCAGATTTTTTTTAGGGGTGTTTAAATGATTTTTATATGACCAAAATGGTTGTTTTCGAGAAAATCTCGAAATTGGATTTAAAAAAACTTGACATACGGTTTGATCAATATTAGGGGTTCAATTTTCATTCCAGATGCAAAGGGGATGAACCCCCCACATCATTTTCCTTTTTTAGTGGTTTTCAAATTTGAGAACCCTCTGAAAAAGGAAATGGATCCTATGTACACCAGGAGTGAAAATCGAACTTCTTTTCATTCAATTTCGAGATACCCTCAAAAACAACAACTTTTGTTCATTTACAAAAATCATCTGAACATTCATGAAAAAAATTCAGAATAATCGTGATTTTTTTTACTCTTTTATGGTATAAACACGATGAACTACCTCCCCACAAAAAAATCAAAAAAAAAATCGAGATAACTTTTTTTCTGAATTTTTGACAATTTAAAAATTTTGAACATTTTGAACCCTGACTGCAAAATGTAGATTCCAATCAGGGGCTCAAAAAAGTTTTCATGATCTTTTGACATCAACCCACAACTTTTTTTTGATCTATCTTCCAATTTTCAAAAAAAAAAAATCAAAGAAACCATTGTTTACCATTTTAATTGAGAAAACATCCACCTGTGCATGTGCTTCCTATGAACATGAATATTTGTTTCAAATTATCATCAGCAATCTTCCTTTTATCACTCTTCCCACCCCTCTTCTTTCACTCCCTCAGCTTTTTTATCTCATTTTCTTCTCTCTTTTTCAAAATTTTCCGACTCTCATGAGAAATTATTCAATTCCAGATTTCAAAATCAAAAAAATATTTGAAACCAGAGAATTTCCATTTCAAATTTTTTTCAAATATTTGAACATATTTGAAATATTCACTTAATCGAGGCATAATTTTGGACAATGGATGACTTTATTATTCATTCCATGACCCATTGGCACCAATTGCAGATTCAGTTTCAGAAATAATACTAAAATTGAACTCCACTGAATTGGTAAATTGAATGCTACTTCACATTTTTCAAAATGAATCGAACAAGTGAAAATTAAACTAAAATAGCTGAAATTGAAGAAATTAACTCGAAGGAAAACGAGAATAAAATATTTTCTTTTTTATTCCAATTGCAACGTATTAAGAAGCTAACACTTTACAAACTCGTGAAAAAAAAGAAATACCAAACTTTAAACACCTACTCACGATTCTCAAAAATTATAATTTTTGAAACTTTGAACTCGTGAGATGACTTTTAATCTCTCAGATTGCCTTTTGAATTCGTTTCTGAGAATCACACGAGCTACTGATACATTCCTCTCACACCTCTCATGCCTCAAGACCTCTCATAAATATCCTACCCTTCCAACCCCAACTCCGAATTTTCTAAAAAAAATGACATAAAACATTTTTTTTTGGTAAATCAATCGTCAACATACCTTCTTTAGCAGCTTCAACCAACCACGTCCACAGCACGACACTAAACCATAACAAAACCCGAACTTTGGCACACCACTTTTGAATTTTACACATGTCGATGAAGGCAAAAAACCGCACCGAAATTCGCGAATATTAAATCATACGACCGGTTCGCGGATTCGCTACGGTATACGAATGAAAATAATTAAGAAATTAATCTCGCGGCACGCATTTTCACCACCCGGCATTTCCCTTTACACGGAACGAAAAAATTTTCAATCAAGCAATGTCACACCACTGAAAATATCGCGACGTGTATTCGCAGGCGACGGGACCGACGAAGGACGACGATCGCGACGACAACGTGAATTTAAACTGGGTAAAAACGTCGTCGATTTCGGTATCGGTGCCGAAAAACATTTTCTGCGAAAGTTTTATAAAGCATTTAAGAGAGTAAAAGACGCTTGCGCGGTCGTAACTAACGCACAGGCACACAGCTTTAATGGTACCAGCACCATCATATTCGTGGCACACAGACACGCCGGTCTTATCGTAAAACTTAACGGTTTGAAATTAATTATTAACCGAAATGATGATTAATTTAATAAACGGTGCAATTTTTTTCACCGGTTTGGGTACCACTCGCACCCACAATACTCCAGCTGATAAATCTATCCGGTGACCAAACCGTGAGGGAAAAAAGAACACAAGTGTTTGGAAAATTTACCCATCCCGAAGGTTCTTTTCCGGTGAATTTTTCAATACTCGAATCACACGTCGTCTTATAGACGACCGAAGGTATTTAAACCCCACGAGTTTATTTTACCTGCGACTTGGGATTAAATTTTTAATACTGAGTTGGAAAATCGAGCCAACTTCCAGGTACGATCTAGATTCGAATTGTCCTTCGTAGGTTGTTTTTTTTTATTTTTTTCCAGCTTGTATTTTCTTTCAAATATACGATTATCGTCACACGTCACGATTCTCCAAAGCATAGCGAGATAAAAGTTTTCCGTTTATTTGCGTTTTAAACCTAAAACTCTGCTAGTTGGTGTTAAAAGTCTACAACGACGACGACGACGACAAAAAAAAGTAGAAAAAAGAGGTATCGGTACGCAGATGTGATGATGTGACCTTTTTTCCAACGTTATTTTTTTCTCACTAGCCAACTCCAAGTTTGCAGACAAAAAATAAACCTTAATATGAGGTGTATTTTTCGGCGAAAAAGTAAACAAAAATCGATGACGAAATTTTTTTAACCGTATAAAATAGAAAAACTTTTTTTTCCAGCGAGCTTTCGCACCGTCCACGTCCCATCCGCAACGTTTACCAACAAGATTGAATAATCCGTTTTGGATTTTTTTTTACCCCTCTGTTATCTCATCTTAGGTTCGGCTTCGGCTTCGTTTCGAAAACTTAAATACAACCCGATCGAGCCTCATTCGAGCTAATAAGTTTTCGCAAACAGGATTATTTGGCGAGCGAGAAATTTCAAAACGAGGCGTTTCGTGAGATAACCTCATATAAAAGATTTTATAAAGAAAAATTGTCCACTAACGTTTGGTCTTCTTAAGAAGGATGGAAGTAGAAGGCGAAGAGGGAGTGTGGTTCCCTAACTGAAATTATCTTTTAAAAAATCTGTCAATTTTTTCGGAGAAATTTGCTGGCTTTTGTCGAAAAATGCAAATGTATGAATAACCTAAGTAAGCTATGTAATTTTTCAGGGTAAATGAGATGATGAATCTAATAAATTATTTTTGAATTAGCTCGAGTACATATTTATATTCGTAGGTATGTTGAAAGCTTTTTATGCTGATAAATTTCATAGATTTTTTCGCTCTTGACTCATTTCTTTTCCATTTTTATGCAATGTCAAGGCGGGAAATTTTGAAACAAAATTTCAGGCACCTAAATTCCAGTCTGACACAATGGTTGACTTTACCTAATTGTAAGTTCAAAGATTCGAACACAATGTTACCACGTTTCGTGAAATGTCTAAAAGTCAAATTTTGAGACAATCTAAATTTTTCCAAGTACAAAAGTCAACTGACCACATAAAAAAATTTTTCATAATCAAAAAAGTCAGAATTTCTAAAATTTTTCAAGTCCAAAAAGTCTAAATTGTTTATCTGACACTATCTCAAAATAGCATGCAAATTTATTATTTTTATTTCATATTTTCGAAACATTTTGAATGATAGTTACGATTCTGAGTTCGTCTATTTCTAATAACTATTCAATTTTTCAACAAAAAAGTCCAACTTTTCAATTTTTCAAAATTTCATCAAATTTTTATATGCAAAAACACTCTTTTGTATGGCTGAGTACCACGAGAATAAGCAAAGAGTTCTAAACTCACCCCTTAGAACATTAATGGCCAAGCTTCTGATTTTGTGACGGAATTTTCTCCGAAATTACTCTCCGTAGCAAAAGCATATCCTATGCTAAAAATCGTGTAATCATAAAAAATAACCAAAGATGTACTAAACTCACAAAAATCCAAACTTTATTAAATTTGTGGCTCTAAAAAATTCAAATAAGTTGAAGAGAAAAGTCTCCTCCATTTCCATACTACCCATCCATTCCATATATATAAAATCCACGACGTCTGTCCATCCGCCTGTCTGTCTTTCAGTAACATTGACATTTTCAACTTTTAGACATTTTGTCAGACTTTTTGAAAATTATAAGAATTTTGAATATGCAACCGTCATATTTTCCTTGATGAAGTTTTTACAAAACCCTAAAATGACCAAAAAGATGATTTTTACCTTGAAATGACAATTTTGACTAAAATATTCACAAATTGGACAAAAAAAAAATGGTAATTGACCAAAAGCAACGAGTTTAACCAAAAATGACAATTTTTACTTCGAAATGACAGTTTAGACCCAAAAAATGACAGTTTGAACCAAAAAATAATAATTTCAACTAAAAATTATGAGTTTGACCAAAAATTAAAATTTTGATCAGAAATAAAAATTTTGACATAGAATAAAAATTTTGACATAGAATAAAAATTTTGACAAAAAATAAAAATTTTGACCAAAAATAAAAATTTTGATTAAAAATAAAAATTTTGACATAGAATAAAAATTTTGATCAAAAATAAAAATTTTGATCAAAAAATAAAAATGTTGACAAAAAATAAAAATTTTGACCAAAAATGAAAATTTTGACCAAAAATTAAAATTTTTAATCAAAAATGAAAACTTTGACAAAAAATGAAAATTTTGACAAAAAATAAAAATGTTGACCAAAAATAAAAATTTTGACAAAAAATAAAAATTTTGACAAAAAGTAAAAATTTTGACCAAAAATAAAAATTTTGACCAAAATCAAAATTTTTGACCAAAAATAAAAATTTTGACCAAAATCAAAAGTTTTGACCAAAAATAGAAAATTTTGACAAAAAATAAAAATTTTGACCAGAAATTCAAAATTTGGACAAAAATAAAGTCCCCGTCATTTCCATGCTACCCATAAAACTATAAAACATAAGATATGCTTTTGCTGATTTAAATTTTCCGAGTTCAAAGAAGTCTGACATAATGTTCAAAAAGTCAGTTGAAATCTGAAAATTTTTTAAGTCCAAAAAAGTCTGACATGTCTAAAAGTCAGCGTGCCGATTTTTCGTTACAGAATTTCGTGACGGAATTTTCCACGAGATCACTCCCGGGAGCAAAAGCATATCCTAATGCTAACAATTTATGAAAAAGAGAGATTTTGACGAAAACTTAGACTCTTTCTACCTTGAAATCACAATTTCTACCTTGAAAACACAATTTCGACAAAAAAATAACAGTTTGGACTAGAAAATGAAAAATGAAAAAAAATAACAATTTTGACCAGAAATGGCGGTTTTAACTTTTTTAACTTGAAATGTCGATTTTTACAGAAAATGACGATAAACGATTTTTACCTAGAAATGACAATTTTGTCCAAAAATTCACAATTTGGACAAAATGAAAACAATCGATGAAAAACAGAGATTTTGACCAAAAATTACTATTTCTACTTTGAAATGACAATTTTGTAATAGATCGACAATTTTGACAAAAAATGACAGTTCGGACTAGAAAATGAAATTGAAAAATGACAAAAAAAATGATGATTTTGACATAAGAAATGTCAGTTTTGGCCAAAAACTAAGATTTTTAAACAAAAATGACAGTTTTGACAAAAACTAGTGAAACTATAAAATATATGCTAATGTTTATGGAATTTTACATTTTTTTGAAATTTTCGATATCCAAAAAAGTCAGACAAAATATCTAAGAGTCATTGCAAGGAATTTTTGAAAATGAATTTCATAATAACATTTTTTTGAAAAATTTTCAAAATCAAGTCAAGTGCAAAAAGTCATTAGAAATTAGAAAATTTTTTCAATCTCAGAAAAGTCGAACAAAATGTCTAAAAGTCAGCGTTAGATAAAAAGCTGTCTGACAAAAAGTCTGATTTGAACTTACTCGAAATTTTTCAAGTCCATTAAGTTGAAATTTACTAAATCCAAAAATTCATTTGAGTTCCTAAATATTTTCCAAGTCCAAAAAAGTCTGACAAAATGTCTGAAAGTCAGAGTAATATCTGAAATTTTCCAAATCCAAGAAATCTGCCTGACAAGTGACAAAACATCGAAAAGTTACCCTGATATCTAAAATTTTCTAAAGTCTAAATTGTTTGGCTGACAAAATGCGTAAGATTCAGCATCATCTCTGGAATTTTCCAAATCCAAAAAGTCAATGAAAATCAGAACATTTTTCCAAGTCCAAAAAGTCTGACAAAATGTCTAAAATTTGGAGTGAATTCTAAATTTTTTCAAGCCCAAAAAAACAACAAAAAAAGTCATCGTCATTTCCATGCTACTCATGAAGCCATAAAACATAGGATATGCTTTTGCTGATTTAAATTTTTTTTTACAATTCCAAAAAACTCTGACAAAATGTCTAAAAGTCAATTGAAATTTGAAAATTTTTTCAAATCCAAAAAAGTCTGACATAAGTAATGTCCAAAAGTAAAGTCTGATAAAATTTCTTAAAGTCAGCATTATCTATAAAAATTTTTAAAGTTCATAAAGT